>JADLZL010006778.1:0-265272 GCA_015844335.1 Chrysopogon serrulatus | reverse complement strand
CGCCAGCAATGCTCCACGCGTGCTTGCTGGCGGAGCTCGGCGGCTTGGCCTTGCGGTCGTTACTCAGTCCGTGCGCGATGGAGGTCACTCCCGTGCCAGCGGCTGAGGGAGCCCGTGGCCGCCCAGCGCGGCGGAAATCTAGCCTCCGCGGCGCTTCTACGGCCAGGCGCGGCAGTGGTCGCGTCCCACGGCCGGTGCATAAGCCTGCGCCGGGTGGAGGTCGCGCCTGCGCGCCCGTGGCCGGCCACGCACGGCGGAGCTCGGCGCCCGCAGCGCCCGCGGATAGCGCCGCGCACGGGCGGAGGCCGGAACGGCCCGTGCTCAAGGTGTCTCACGGCCGGGCGACGAAGGTCCTTGGCGGAAGGAGGCCGCAACGGAGGTCCTCGGCGGAGCGAGCGCTCGCGCCGGTGGAGGAGCCCGTGCGCAAGCAGTGGCCTGTGCCCGACGGAGCTGGCGTGCCCGACGCCTCTCCCCGCTCGATGCATGCAATGAAACGGACGCAGCCGCTCGGTGTGGCTGGATAAAACTTTTTTCTTCTCTCTCCTGCTCGTTTCAAGCAAACTGCTGATGTAGCACTATAATTAATTTGCAAGACACCCCATAAAACCCCATTGAGACTGATCTAATGGTCCATACGATGCATTAATAGGACTCCTTTTTTTTTGAAATTAGTAGTAGGACTCCTTAATTACCTTTAAATTAGGCCCACGTAAAGAGAAACAAAGTCACATTTATTCTGTTCCGTGAATGCGAATAGATTTGACTTTGACGACTCCTCAGCGGCTCCACGCGGCTGCTGGCATGCGGCGACTCGTCTCTCATCTCCTCATTTCCATCTCCCATTTTGCCGTGCAAACTTGAGCATAGCTGCAGATGCAAAGCGCCGTCCCCATCTCTCTTCGCCTGGTGCAGTACCCGCAGATGCGCGAGGCAAGCAAAAACAAACCTGCAACTCTGCAAGCCATTGCGGAAAGGTACCAAGGTACAATATATACTGTTTATTATTCTTCTTTCACTTTTTGTCTGTTTCAATAATCACAATCGGCTGCTAATTCTATGGTTGATTTTCTTTTCAATTTTTCCATTCAATTTAGGCATTTAGTATTTGATCAAGAGCAATGAGCAGTGCAGCCGTTCAATGCGCGGCCAGCGGCAAGCCTGCAACTCTGAATTATCAATTCTCAAAGGTACTGCAATTGTCACATTTGTACCCTATGATACCAGTAACTAGTTTGTTTATTTTTCTTCATTCACAGATCGATAGTGAATTGGTGATGTACTTATGTTATTGTTTAATTCTACGAATAATCTCCTTTTCAATTTTTATTGTCAATTTGGACATTTAGCATTTGCTCGAGATGAAGAATTAAGAACGGTCAAGTTTTTTAAGCCGAGATCAAGCCTTGGCAATATATGTGCATATGCTATCTATACTATAAAAGAGCGAAGGAATTGAAAATAAGCTCTCACCCTAATCTCTTCTACCCACTTCAGTTCTTATCCGTTAGATCGACTTTTATTTAGATCAGATGCAACGCGTCTAAATCATCCACCGTAATATGACAGGTTGACCGTGTTTGTAAACATGTCAACGTTGGCACGTGTTTCTCTCACGCGTCAACTTTCTAAGCCTGAGTTTTTTCATCCAAAAAATTATACCTATCCCATCCGCCGTACCCACCCAGGTGTAGGCAGTTGCCTTCACATGAATCACGCTTCCTTTTCCACGGAGGATTATTTTCCGTTTATCACGCTTTCCTTCCCTCCAAACACCGTCGCGCCGCCCTCCACCACCCCCGCTCGCACTCCCCCGGCCTCCGTGATGCACGTGAAGGCTAAGGCATAGGAGGAGAACGTGGAGGTTCCATCATACAAGATGAACGTCGCCCTGGCGAAGCGTTTGAGATGACGGTCATCCTGACAGCCGCAGCACCGCCGACGGACGGCTCCATCCCCATCCCATGCTAGCGTCCGTTTCCTTCGTTCAGATTCAGATATTATTGATCCATCCCCAGGGCACGGATGAAGATGCTGAGGCGGTGCCGGCCACCGGCTCCCGGTGCATAGATTGACCCGCACGAGGAGTTACGGTGCCTGAGACTGTACTGCACAGAGTTTTCTCATATAGGTTTGAATCCATCTTCAATTTAATTTTGCTTGCTCCACTACCAAATTAGATTGGCATGCAAAGCAGTGTTGATGAGTTCTTAAATAGTAGATCGAGCTGACGAGCAACGGTTGAATCCAAGCCATAGATATCAACGGAAACACGACGACAGCACACATATATAGCTAACAAAAACGCAAAGAGAAAGATCGTGAATGAGCCAGGGACTGTGGAGAAGCTTGCCATCCAATGGCTAGATTACGGCTGTTGTTATGCTATTCCCAGCTATTTAGGACTCTTTCACGTTATATGCAAGGTAAAATTGCAGTATGGAGTTTGGGCTTTGGACCAATGGACCTGTTACAATTGTTTCTCTGTACATTTGACCTGGGTTTTAGGCATTAAACTATTTCGTTTTATACAGGTTTATATTATGCTGGAGATAGCTCACTGTCGACATATAAAAGGCAGGAAGGGTATGAGAGTTGTCCATAGGCCTGAGGAATTTATAGATTTTGTACTAAAAATCTGCAGGAAAGGTGTAGTATCATTTGTTATATGAAGAGTATCTGTTAGGAAGAACATTACATGGACTGTTCTTTGCATTAAATCAAAATGGAGTTATTGCAGGGAGTGTTGTTCCCTATGCTAGGGGTCAATTAAATTTAGCCAATAAATAATATTTTCCTTCTCACCCTTTTCATTTCTTTGACCTCTGTTCCAATTTGTTAAGTATTTGCTGATAGGCTAGATGATTAATGTGTTGTTTGTAGGTGCCAAATGAGGCAAAAAGAAGAGTTGAGCAGATGGTGCATTCTTATCCTTTTACTTCCAATCACTTTGCAGGTAAAATTATTGCAATATCAATATGCAGGTATTGCAATATTAGTATCACTTTATATTGAATAAAGTTGAAACTGTATCTAGATATAACCTAGATATAGTTTAGTTGTTTAAATTTGCATCTTAGTGGCCTGGAGGTGTGGGTTGGAATAACCATCATTATATCTTGAGTATATATCCTGGTAATTCTGCATGCCCGCTTGTTGGAAAACAACACTGACTATAAGGTGTTCCATTTTACTGATTACTAATGATTTACATGAAATTTCATTTGACCTCTGTCCAAATGTAGAGGTTGCATGCAGATATTTTACTAGAGAACCACTCTAGAATTCACTGTGATGGCTAGCAGCTATTTTGGCTTAACTTAGGTATGAGCTCCCAATGATCTCCTGTTATTTTCCACCTTCTATTTGTGTGAGATATGTTTCTGAATCTTATTTTATTGTTGCTTGCATACGGCAGAGGAACTATACAGAAAGTAAACATAGCAGCATGTTGACCAAAAAAACTGTGCCGCAATATTATTGGGTGGATAGCTCACTAGAAATTTCATCCATGGATTTGCTGCACTAAATCACAAGGTTAGATTTCAATTCATATTTGATTAATTTGGATTTTGCAGTGCAGATATTCTTGTTTTCTCCATTAAGATTTTTCTTCAATCTCTAATTGTATGGTGTTTGTTTCTCCACGGCAAAAATTTTGTACTGTCACATCGAATATTTAAACACATGCATGGAGTATTAAATATAGACTAAAAAATAACTAATTTTACAGATTGCGACAATTTTGCAAGACGAATATTTTAAGCTTAATTAGTCCGTGATTTGATAATTTGGTACTACAGTAAACATATGCTAATGAAGGATTAATTAGACTTAAAAATTTCTTGCATGGTTTATTGGCGAGTTCTGTAATTTATTTTTTTATTAGTATCCAAACACTCTATAAAACATCTGATGTGAAATGGGCTAAACTTTTGCCACCGAATCCAAACATTGTCTTGTTTTTTTACTTAGGTATTGCTGAGTTGTTGAACTCGCCATTGTACCCCTTTTGGGAACCATCTTTTCATATGTCATGAGGAGATGAACACTGCCTATTTTCTGAAACTTTGCATTCAACATCTGGTCAGGGGATGCTGATTCTAGAGTTATTATGTGGAAAAATTGTTTTCAAACTTGGGGGTTTTAGGTTTTATATATAAGATGACTTGATACTTTTCATGTAATCTTTAATGGTGATATGTCTTTAGTGGCCAAAGATTGTATTAATTCAATGGTGAATTACGGAAATCTTATTTCAGTTTTATTTCGGATAGGCCCCGATGTTTTTGGCAACATTAGAACTTCCAGTGAAATATGAATAGATTAATATGGTTCTAAGAGATTTTAGTAATTAAATAAAATATTAATAAATTAATATATATAACATGGAAATAAAATAAGAAAATAGAAATAGAAACTTGATTAGCTATAATTCCCCCTCTACAAATGAAATTTTCAATATAATTTCTCATTTACGAATGAAATTGTTTGAATAAGCACGTGCGTGTCGAACGTGCATGTTCACTAGTATTACTAAACGAATGCTACTTTATTTTACCTTGTATATGGTAATATATATGGCAATATATATTCGATATTTTAATTGAATTACTTTAATTTTGCTTTATCGTCCCATAAGTTTCACCAAAGGCTTGGTGCCTGCCCCGTGTCTAGATCTTGGCTGCGCCCCTGATTGGTAGATATACCAGGTCTTCATCCTAGGCTGCCACAGCATAATCCTAGGCAAGCCGTGCCAGTATGAGAGCCTAGGCACAACATGCGGTAGGAGAAGCCAGCCCCTATATATGCACTTGGTCGCCGAGCCAGGCTAGCAGATAGCACAACATAGTCGAGCGACCTTGAATACTCAGACTTGGGGTCATCGTTGGCAGTTCAAGGGAGCTCACCCGAGGTGGTGCTGTATGGACTATGGAGCACGTAGACAACCTCGTGGGAGAACACAGCATTCACCAGGAAGGCAGGAAGCACTCGCTACCGGTGCCATCTTTGCAGGGTCTCGCTACAAGAAGCCACCCTTGGCAAGATCCCATGTAGCTGCCATGACCGGTGGCCACCTCCTCAGCCGCACCAGCGGCGCATGGCAATGATTGCCCCCTGGGTGGAAAAGTTGAAGAACCTGAACTTGGGGAGCACCACAGTGGTAGCAGTGGCGGTATGCTGTGCCTCTGCGCGGGGGCACGCAAGTGCTAGCATATGGACGACACGGCGGTGCGGTCGGCGAGGCAGGACAGGAAGCGGAGTACGACGCCTAGGATGTCCACCAGCATGAACGCCTATAACGACAATGTCGCCGCCATGTCATCGATGCTTCTTGTCCTCTGCTGGTTTTCATCGAGCGCATCTCCTGCAAGAACTGCAAGCCGGCTACAGTGCGTGAAGCCTCCAAGAAAGAAACAACCACCCCTGACCTTGCGGCACTGACTATGGACTCACTGGTGGTAGCGGCGATAGGATCCATCTCGGTCCAGGAGCTGTGCCCCGAGGTTTCTTGATCTGATGAAGCCAATGTCTAGGACTGAAGGCGTCAAACGTAACAAACAAATAAATCCGATGAAATGAATCGAACTGAAAACAAGACTCTTCTTGGTTGTATATAGGCAGGAAGGAAATAATTGGATATTTGGGACTCAATGTTTCGACTCTTTGATTATGTTGCCATTTGTGTGGATGACGAATGGGTCTATCTGTATACTATGAATGTGGGTCCAATGGAAAATCTGCAAGGTCAATGTCGAATCCTAAATATCAAAATCTCTCGGTAGGAAGAGCCCTTGGCATACGCACATGCCTGTTCGGTTAGTGTTTAATTTCTTTATTGTTCACTAGCAAACATATTTGTACGTTAGGAAACTCAATACATATAGCAATCAGAATTCGTATTATTCACTTGTATGACCACAAATTATGTATCATGAGTCCAGATCACATATGAATATGCAGGACACGACTCAATACTTCTTTGAAACAGACTTATATGTCGATTATCACTAGATGCGAATTATAAGATGTTATGGTGGCTTTTTTATATTATAGCTTTTGCTAAGAATATAGATATGTATTGTGCCTAAATACATCTAGTAAAAGCTATGAATCTTGAAATACCAAAACGACATATAATTTGGGACAGAGGAAATATATGATCATAGATCATGAATCCGGGTCACATATAGAAACACAGAAGATATGGGTGTACTTTGGCATGTAAAAAGAGTGGGACGAAAGAACCATTCCACTATGCCGATAGTTAGAGAGAGAGAGAGTTGGATGGAAAAAAAAAAAAAGAAAGGATAGAATTTAGGTATAAATTTAATTTTAATATCAAGGTGTAAATATAGATGAGATCCTTAGCATTGTTCAGCTTCCATGGGTAAAAGTCACCTGCCCCGGCCCAGTCAAAGCCTGGCCGATGCTCGTCGGGCACTCGGGCCTGTGTATTCGAGGTCTGAACGTAGTAGGGTCATGAATGGACCGTCCCAGTGTGGCCCGACGCAGCCTTGCTATAATAATAGTATCTAAGCCATCGCTCTTCTCTTAACCCTAACTTTGCATCCTTCTGTCATGCACCGACTCCAGGGACGAATCTAGGATATTATTACATTGGGGTTAAGGACTGGGCAATTGGGGGTCAAACACACGTATCAGTTCTCTAATTTGCAGGTGGGTTAAAAAAATTTTAATGAGATTTTGGTTAGTTTTCAGGGTCAGGTGACCCCGACGGTTACACATAGATCCGCCCCTGACCGCCTCTCTGCTCACTCGTTCTCAATCTCTTGCATCGTCTTCTCCAGCTCAGCTTCCTGTGGCAGCGGCAGCCCCGGGAAGGGCAAGGACATGGCAACACTGCCCCACCTTGCATGCGGGCATTGCTGTGACGCTGCGGCCCCACCCAAACTGAAAGTGTAGAATGTAGTTGTGTCGATAAGCATGGACTTGTCCAGCCAGACCAACACGGTTTGACCTTCCTAGGGCCGTGCCCAGGCCCTAGCTATGTTACGACCGAGGAGGACAATTTTCATTGGTGGGACCAGAGCTCCTGAACTGATCGAGGTACATCAGTGCTCATGGTCATGGAGGTGTATATATCAGCATGTACAAAACCTTAGGAAGGCATTTGGTTCAACGAATGGAAGGCATTTGGTTCAACGAATGGTAACGCCAAGTCGCCAATGCAATCGAAATGGAATTACACGGTGATAGAAGCTATAACGGGTGATTGGGGTCTTTGTTTGGCTCGGGAGGGTAACGGTAAGCCATACCATTTTTTGAAAAATTAAATAAATGCAGATAGAGTCATCTTCTTCCTCTAGACACGTACCAGAACTCGCAAGCTGGTCGTGGCCCGTGCGCGTGCCTAGGTAGGCAGGTAGCACGGAACAAAATCGCTCGCTAGAGTCTAAAACATAAGCTTCGTAAGAGTCCATCCCACCTCCGGACCTCTGGTCCCATCTTCACAAACAGTCGCTGCCGCCGTCGGCCATGGCTGCCATGGACTCCGCATCACAAAGATACTTCGAGTAGAGTCCACGAGGAGGCCGCGGCTGAGCTGACGAAACTTGCAGGGAAAGGCGGGTGCAGTAGAACACTAGAACTTGCAGGGGAAAGTCAAAACAATTCTCAAGCATAAGGCATCGTCATGCAACCAAACAAAAGTAACCGTATTACTTCCCTTCCGTAATCTGATTGCGTTACAAATTGGCGAGCCAAAAACCATCGAGAATTCGAGATTCTTGGTGATTTTCCACACTGAGATCGATCTAGCCACTTGCTGTGGCTTCCCTTGTCTGGGTACTAAACCAGCATGGTGAGATTCTGGATCAAACCACGGAACCAAGTTGACACGGCATGATGAAGACGGTGGGAGCAACTGATACTTTTTATCTCAGTGGCCACAGACAATCAGAAAGAAGAGCAGGTTTGGTCCTACCTTTGTACTTGATGAGGCTACTGTTTGATGGATTTTTGTTCATTCAAAACATCTCATGCAGTTCTATGGCTTCTTGATTTATTATTTATGAAGGTGCTGGTTGGGCTGCAGCTGAACAGCCCAGCTGTTCGGCAGCCAAACAGCAGCACCGGATAAGCCCAGCCGTTGGGCTGTAGGCATCCTTGCTACGCTGATTGCCTGATTCCTTTTCTCTCATTCTTCTGATTTACGCGATAGAAAAACGCTCAACTAGGGTGGCTGTTTGGTCTGGCTGCTGCATTATTGTTAACAGATGCTAAGACATTCAGATAGCGGCTGATATAAATAAAAAGCATACACAAGACCTATAGATTATAAACTCATCAAACACTTATTGTTTAATAAGATAGATTATATATAACAATGATGAGACATTCAGATATTTCATTGACATGCATCCATTTCTTCTTTAATACTCCATTAGCTGTGACGTCAGCCATCGACGTCCCTCTGCACACCATGATCTGTCAGGAAGCATATATATTTTCAACCTTCATAGCTAATTCTCAGCAATTATATATTGTACCCAGCAAAACAAATAGAGCAGCGTGATTTATACCTGATTCTCATTTGCAGGAGAAAGCTAATGGCACTTCTTTTCAAGGCCTTCAACCCTTTTCTTAGAGTATGTCTTCTTCTCTTTATGTCCCATTTGCTTGATGACGCACCGCATGTCCTTGACCTTTCTTACCTCCACACAACAGGCACTTCCTCGTGGCACATTAACAATGGGAGAAATGCGCCTGATGTGAAATTTACAGTTTCTGATTATTTCTTCCTTCTGTCCCATGGTACATGCTCCAGTCACTAGGCTGAGAGAAGTTAATGATGTACACACAAGCAAGATGACAATAGTGGCAAATTTCTTGGAAAACATTTTGTTGCTATTATGGCAGGTGATCAAGTAGCGAATAGGGATGGAACACAATACACCTTATCTATCTCGAACTCCAACTCATAAGTGCCCTTATATAGAACGGAAACCTGGATATGTACATTTATACTTGATGTTTGTCATGTTGTGTTTTTTTATAAATTGTTAGATAGAGATAGAGATAGAGATAGAGATAGAAATAATATAAACAGGAAGAGAGAAAGAGATAGAGATAGAGATAGAGATAGAGAAGGATAGAGATAGAGATAGAGAAGGAGAAGGATAGAGATAGAGATAGAAATAATATAAACAGGAAGAGAGGTAGAGATAGAGATAGAGAAAGTGATAGGAATATATTAAAGAAAGAGATAGAGAGATATGTAAATAATATAAAGGTAGGTAGGTAGATAAGATAGTTTAATAGATAGAATGGCATGAGGGATAGAGATAGAGATAGATGAGATAGATACAGTGGTAGAAGGAAAGGCATATTGTTAACTTAATAGTAAAAATATTATATGATGTTGTGGTTAATAAATAGGTGATGTTTAGTAAAAACAAAACATATATAGAACTCTAGTGATCCCTTACATGTCAAAATACTTCTTTCGTCCCGAAAAAACTTGGTGACCTACATTGCTATGCAAACAAATTTTGCTCATGGTCAAAAAATAGTTTACAGGGTGCTAAGATATGGCGGAAACCATTTTTGGTTAAAATGATTTCCAGGGGTTGTTTCTAAAGCAGACACTATGACATCTATTGTGAAAATGTGGCCTTTGTGGAAGCTTTCAACTGCCCCTACAAAGGCATTTCTATTGGCGGTTTTGTAATGAAACCCACCCCTAAAAATCATGTTTCCAAGGATAGCTGCTTTAAGAAAATTTGCACTATAAATCAATTTTTAGCAGTGACTAAAGAAAAGAACTGCAGTGGATATTGATTTATAGTCGGTTCACTTAAGTCAACCAATTCCTAGAAATTCTAGTGCAGTTGTCTTAAAGAAACCATCCCTAAAAACAGATTTTTCATGTGTAGTTGCCTTAAGCAACCGCCCCTAGAAATCTATTTTCAGGGGTTATTGGCATAAATTGCATAAATCATCTTGTATTTCTTGAATATTCTTTTGAGTGAGTCGAGGAGATGGCATGACTTTATGTTGCTGTAACAAAAAAATGAAAAAAAACATATTAGATAATAATGATCATATTTGAGATAACTGATCGACTCATAGAAGTACTAAATCTTAAGAAATTTGCATTGTCACATTATCACAAGCAAATAAATCATAATTACTTAAGTTCAATTTTTAAGTAAGTTAAACAAATTGCCAGTACAAGTGCATCTTGATTATCTAATCTAATGTTAGATCAGTGGATATAATAGGAGCAGAAGGGTTTGGACTACCGTGTTGGGATCATGGCAGATTCCAACCAAGATCAAAGGTGGCAGCAGATAGGAAGAGCACGTGATGGCGAAGGATCTTTAGTTTATTAGTGGTGGCAGCGGATAGGAAGAGCACCAGCCAGAGACAACCTCGTGTAGGTAGCAGGGCTGGTAAAAGAGGAAGTATTGAACAAGCAGCAGAGACAACCTCGTGTGGGCAGAGAGGCCGTCGAAGAAGAGTCGTCAATTGTCATGACTGCAGAAAGTAAGAAAGTACCGGGTGGTGGTGGACCTCTCAGATGACATTGGTGGCCGAGGGACTAGCAGGGGTTGTTGTGGACCTCTAGATGGCCAGCAGCGATGGACGGCGATTTTAGGCCAGCCCCGGAAATTTAAAGTGTTTCGGTTTAATCCAGAAGAAATGCAGGCCAGAATGTGAACATTTCTAGGTTCATGCATGCGTGGATATATATCCCCACTATCACTGCCGGTTTGTGTGGCTCAAACCGACAATGAAATATTACTTCTAAGTTGTGCCTCAATTTGATAGTGATAGAGGCCTTCACTACCAGGTTAATAGAATTTCCAATCATATGTCCAGAGATCCAAGTTTTGTGTTCTATAATAGTGTAGTATAGGAATTCCCCATGAAGGCCACAAAAGAAGCGACGTGGCACCCATCTGCTTCGTGGCTGCGGCTGTTAGCGGGGTTACTGGATCGAGAATAAACGATTCCTGAAAAAAATCAAGAATAGACAGCCATGGGAGCTCGATGTTCTACCGTCGTCCTCGTCGACCTGCTGGCGGGTCACGTCTCACGGAGTTGTTGCACACGTAAGTGCGCACATGGCTACGCAGCGGTTGCGTCAATTCCGGTGGCCAGCGCCTTGGTGCTGCGGCAGTCGCTACCGGCTCATGTGTCGTGCTCATGCTCGCGGCCAGCACGCAGCTTGGGAATTAGACAACTGAGAATAGCTAACGGAGAGGGGAGACCGTGGACAGGAACTTACAATTCTGTCCTTGTTCGAATAAACTGAAATTGTATTTTCAACTCTAACCCAAAATAAAGAAACCATAAAATCCTGATGTAGTCGCACATATTTTGGTACTTAGCCCACCTATTTTAGTACCGTCTCCATCTTTTAAGCACTTTTAAATTAATTTTACATTTGTACCTTCTATTTTTTGACCGTTAGATTTCATCTAATGGATGGTCCTTGTTTTTCCAATCATTCTGAAATTTCTCTTGTTTATGCCCCATAATATATTTTAGAAATTTCTAGGATACCTTGTATTTGTTGATAGAATGATTACTTATGCGGTATTAGTTTAGTGTTTCTAAGTTTGGCATTCATCAGTGATAATTCAAAAGATGCATTTATTATCATCCATGTCGGTACAAACTAGCAAGGTGCTCAACTAGTTACATCAGATCTTGACTCCATTATTAGTATTGATAGTCGTCCCTTCACGCCATATGGTCTGGTAGGACACAAGATTAAGTAATTAATTAATTAACATTCTATAAGCTTATCATGTAGATAAACAATCAATGATATTACCTTATTCTGGTTAGGAGGGGGCGGTGGAATTTCGCAGACCGTTTCAAGGGCCAAGATCTTGTCTGTGTCGTGTTCGCTCCTCTCTTTATCAGTAAGTATTGAGACGACGCAGCGCATGTCCCTGTTCTGAACCTTCCTCACCTCCTCACAACACGGGCTTTGTGGGGATACAGCACGAATGGTGGATCCTTTCTTCGTGAAAGCTTGACACATGTTGAGGATTCTTAGCTTCTGTATCTTACGACATATTGGCTGCTTTTTACTTGTGACAATATCGGGGCAAGTTATTGCCAACACCAAGATCGCAATTGCTAATTTCCCAAAAGACATTCTTGAAGTACTCTAATCGATCTTGCACTAGGTATTATATAGGAACAAGACGAATGATCGTTCGAGAGCTCCAGTGCATATGCTAGCTCTCCCTTATATATATATGAACGAAATTGCCTCCATAGGTACATGACAATTTAATACTAAGCATCCTTGGAGTGTTTCAACTTTCAATCGGATACAAGTGAACAATAAAGGCATGTTCATGATATGTTGTTATTTAAGAACAATAGTCCTGGATATACTTTAAAATTCTTATTGATGTTGAAGATATCCATTTTGATTCCTGGAATCTTCACTGTGCAGTCAATCTACTCCCAGTGTCCCTAATTGATCGTTATTATTGGTTTTCATGCTACAAGTTTAATTTAATTTATAAAAAAATGCATGCAACATTTATATCTCTAAATAAATTTATTAAAAAATTAGATTAAAATATCTTTCTAATCATACTAGTTATGTACCATAAATATTAATATTTTTAATACATAATTACTAGTAATTGTTTTTCAGAAAGCAAGAAAAACAAATATTTAGGGACAGTGGAAGTACATGGCTCAACTGAATTCATGGATATATGGTTGTCAGAAGCTGGATTGGAGTATCTGAACAGCAAGATAATCTTCAGCGGCTGCTTCACTAATATACAGAACGTTTCTACAGACGGTTGGGCAACCATTTTCACTGGCGTGTTTTTCAACTGCCAGTGGGAGAGGCCAGTGAAAATGGCCCATTTTCACTGGCGGTTGGTTGAAAACCGTCAGTAGAAATCAATTTCTCTTTTGCTTTTTTTCTAGATAATTGAATCTACATTTACTCGCTTATTCCCAAGTAAAGGAACGAACAAGGAGGGGTGCCCGCATCATGACCAGAGAATCACGGTCTAGTACCTCCACCCTCTCTTCCCTCTTCACTTTCTATACTACAGGCGGTTCTCTTAAGCAACCGTAGAAATCGCTACCCAGAAAACATGATAAAAATAGCAAAAAAATATTTTAGATACAACAAAAATTATTTTTGAAACCGGGGGAGGCGCGTAAAAATTATTTCCAGCGTAAAAATTATTTCCAAGTCACGCACTTTTTCGTGTAAAATCGCGCGCTACGCGGTGGTGGGGGTTCGAACGCGTAAACCCCCCCCCCTCCCCCATCCCCCTCTACCACTCCACCCACAAATCACTTGTGTCTATATCCCATTTTGGTTCCACACATATTATCCCAAACCGATGGTAAATTCAATATTTCAAGGTATAAACGAATTCAAATGAAAAAGCGTTCAACTACAAAGTTTCATAACTTTCGAGATCTACAACTTTCATTTAGAGTGTTTCTCCATCCGAGGTCATTTGCAAAATTTGAATTTCAAATTTGAAAAATTCGGTCTAGTTTTTCATGAAAAGATGACTTCAAATGAAAAAGTTGTCAGCTACAAAGTTTCATAACTTTTTGAGATCTACAACTTTTATTTTGGGAGTTTCTCCATCCGAGGAAGTTTGAAAAATTCAAAAAAAATTAATTTCAAACTATTTCTACTGGCGGTTCCTTAAGAGAACCACCTAAGAAATAGGACCAATTTCTACTAGATGTTCTCAAGAGAAACCGCTAGTAAAAATAAAACGCTAGTGTCAAGAGAAATGGTTTGTGTACTAGTGCTCGTTGAGAATTAGCTCTTGGCCTATCTTTCTCTGCTATCAGCACTCTTTTCTTGTTGCATTGGTTTTGCAGGGAGCTTAAATTTGGTCCTCACCTAAATCTTTTGTGCAATAAATTAAACAAGGCCTTCCCACTAAACATGTGCAAGCAGCCAGAAATTTGTCATGTGGGTATAAATATATCTCTTCTCTCATCTCTCATCTCTTCTCTTCTCTCACATCTCTCATCTCTTCTCTCATTTCTCATCTCCCACAAACAAAAAGACTAAAGTGTAGACACTTTTTGTTGCGACAATCATCTTCACCTCACCTTCGCTTTCCCGTGTGAAACCGTGGCTACGTGGTTCCAAACGTAGGTGTGTATCTGCCCACGTCGGTGTTCTCTCACAGTTAATTGTATGTTGCGATGTCTAGAGCGATGTCAAGAATGAATATTAAGATCCTTACCCTCCCGCCTCATATGGAAGCACAAAAGAGGAGGCCAAAAAGATGGAGAAGAAAAATGCTAAAAAGAATACCACGGAAACAAAAATGAATACGTCAAATAGAAAAGTAAGGATCAGAAGACCTCAACATACACTAAATGAAACTTTTACGAAGAATATTGTATATAAGGAGGTTCTAACGCCATATAGGAGAGGTAATAGAGAATATTACGCATACAATGCATTTTCCATTTAATTTATATTGTACAAATATTATTTCACTAAAGCTGTATTTTTGTTGTATCTAGGTATTTTTAAATGGTTTATTAGAGCACGGGATGGTATGGAGATACAACAGAACTTATTCGTGAATTTATTGGTGTATAAAAGAAATGGATATCTTAGATTTCTTCCCACCAAAATTAAACATTATCTTCGCCGCATCACAAAAAAGTCTATATAGTAGAGTTTTTGAGCCCGCGACACAACGCTCTCCATGACTATTAATTCCATGAACTTTACTTTTTAGATATTTCATAGATTTATTGGCATATGAAAGAAATAGATATCGGAGATTTCTTCATGCTGATATTACTAAATATTATCTTCGTCATATCATGAAAAGTCTATACAGTAGAGTTTGAGAGCGTGCGACACAGCACTCTCCATAACTATATTAATTTCATGAAGTTTACTTTTTAGGTTAAATGTTACTTTAATATTAATATTTAATTTTATAGTATTATTATCTTATCTTGCGATCTGTATGTTTTTAAAATAAAAGTTTAGTTGTCCTATAGCAACGCACGGACATGCTACCTAATATCACTAAAAAATATGATGCATGGAAGACCAATTGTAATTGAAGGCTTGACCAAACATTTCTTTATTTAATATATATAAATATGATAAATACATGTCACAAAGTTCACGCCTTTATTATTCCAAAAAAATAAGTTCACACTTTGATCGGTATTGTCAACTAGCATATGTATCTTCAACCAAATTAAACTCCTTGTATATTGGCCATACATACGATCTGTCGACGACAGCCTCTTCACACCATGATCTGGAAGGAAATTAAATAGGATTAGTCTTTCAACATTCAAATATGTACATAGCGACAGATCATCGTGTTGTGAAATAGATCAAGATATAATCAATGGATTTTACCTTGGGTTCGCAGATCTTTTTAAGTGAGAAGATCCTTATTACATCATACTTGTTCTTCTCTTCATCTGTCAGTAAGTGCGCTATGCAGCCCATTGCCCTATCCTTCACCTCTCTCACCGCCTCGCAACAGACACTCTCTGGGTGTACAATAATTTTGGGAGTTCCACGCTCTACAAAAGCTATACAGTGTAAGAGGATTTTTTCCTTCTGTTCCATGGTACATTCTGGTTTATTCCCCGGTTTATTCCCCGTAGCAGTCACTAGGTATGGCCAAGCTACCGAAAATAACAATAGCAATGTTGCAATGGTCAGTAATTTCCCAGAAAACAGCATATTGCTTATCGCTAATCTCACAAGCACTAATCAAACTAACTAGACTGATTATTCAGGAACAAGGCTGTGGCCTGGTTAATCTGTCTAGATCTGCACACTACACATGCTTCACTATTTTCCTTGCACACATTGTTTATATGTCGATCAGGAAGCGCAACACCAGTATATATGATGAATATTTAATGCTATATATGGATGCACAAATTAAGATGCTGGAATGGATAATTATAAATATGGTGTGGGATATGCTATCATTTATGGATAACAATTAATGTTATGGATATCATTCATTAAAAAGTTTATTTATATGGAAGATATCCATTCCAGTTTTTTCATATGAATAGATGCGTGCCAATTAAATGAAGGAAATGACTGTTGGTAAATCATTTTATTGTCATTTATAGAATTTTTTACATTTAAAAAGTCAATGTGACACAATTGAACTGTAGTTTTAGACATTTTTCAGAGACAATTATCATCTTATCGTAAGCACATAATCAGTGGCATACAAATGTTTTCTTTTGACTGCAATTATTAGTAATGGAATGTAAAATGAGAGACAAAATGCACTCAGGAAAAAAAACTCCTTGTGTTCTTTATCGGCCTCAACAAATTATAAATGATATAACACTGCCAAGCATGGGCACATGTCCATCTACATGCATCCTTTTAGTGGTGGCAGTTAATATCTCTAATAGGGAGGTGGACTGGACTAATCTTAAAATTTTCGTAGAAATAAAACCTATTGCTTAGCAAAATTCACCTATTGTGCCATAAAAATGTTCTATGCCTACTGCACAAAGCATTGCACCCTATTTTACAACCCCACACTAACACATAATTTCAAAAATGTAAATTGCATGAAAATAAAAGTAAAGAGGGTTAGAAACAAGGAGATTTTTTCACTAAGGTATTAGAGAGTCGGCACTCTCCATTAGTTTTTGGTGGAACACCCACGCAATGGCCTAGCTCCTCAGTGTTCCCTGCATGGACTAAGTGCTCAATATTGATTGATCCTTTTCCGCTTCTAGAACGATGAATCGCCACAATCATGTACACCCTGGGCTTCTCACAAATGCAATTAAGAGATCACCAAGAGTCATGACACCGCCGTTCACGATCATTATGACATGTTTTTACACTACGATAATACTATCAACATACCTTGGAAAAGAAATGAGCATTTTTATGATGTATATTTTATTTATATAATAAGTTCCACGTGTACATGGAGTTTATTTGTGTAGAAAACATTCATGGGAGAGGTGGGGCTAGGAAGGCCAAACAATAAGGGTTTTTCTCCCTCAATAATTTAGGGGTGGTTGGTTGTGAGGTCTCTTGGTACCTTGGGAAGCATACACATCAAGAGCGCCTCATCTCACCCCTCCCTCTCATATACTTCATGGGTCAGACAAGTGTATTGAGTTCAAGAGTGATCCTAGTGCGATTATTTGAGAGACTAATCAAGTGTCACCCGGTGGTGATTTGCAAGACTATTTGCTTGTTACTCTTGGAAGTGAGGGGTTATTGAGCTCATCCCAGCTGGAGGAAGGCAAAGAGCATCTCTAGTATAGAACTGAGGCTTGTGTGGGTGTATAGTTGATTCTCGTCTGGCTCAAAGTCAGAGCCTACCTCGAGGGATACTCTGAAGCTTGCGATTTTGGAGCTTAGAAGAGGAGCAACAAACCTAGAAATCATCTTAATATGGACTAAGTGACTGGCAAGTCATCGAACCACAGGAAAAATATCGTGTGTCATCCTCAACATTGTGGCTTGCATATCTCAACACAAGTTTAATTCATTTCTATATATTGTGCTTGTGTTGTTGAGATCTCGTGCCTTGTGTGGTGGCTTACTAGTGTAGATCTTAGTGTTTACCGCTTTCTCACTAGTATGTGTAGCAACTTATTAGTTGCGATTGTACTCTAGTTGTCTAGGTTGTTTGATACTGACTACTAGAATTGTTTAGGTGAGCTCCCACTAGCTCTGCGCCCTACTAATATACTAGTTTTATCTTTTGTTAGGGTGCTAGCTAATTTTAGATAGAGGTGTGTAGTAGAGGGTAGAACATTAGTTTACTTCAGCATTTAAATTGGCTAGCTCTTGCGATTGATTTTTTAGAAATGACTATTCATCACCTCTAATTGGCCATCTTGATCATACATACGGCCTTGTCAAGCTATTTTTTTTTTTTTTTACTTGATCCTTCATAAAAGTTCGTTGTACCCAGATAATATATTGTAGAAATTTCTAGGATACCTTGTATTTCATGATAGATCGGGTAGTTATGCAATATAAGTTTAGTGTTTCTCAATGATAATTCAAAAGATGCATATATTATATATCATCGACTTATACCGGTACAAACTAGCAAGGTGTTCAACTAGCTACATCAGATCTTGACTCCATTAATTATTAGTATCGATAATCGTCCCCTTCACGCCATGGTCAGGTAGGACACAAGGATTAATCAACATTCTATTAGCTTATCATATTGTACGTTGCAAGAAATTAGAATCAGCAATCAACGATAGATTTTACCTTATTCGATCTGGTTAGGAGGGGTAGGAATTATTTCGCAGAGCATTTCAAGGGCTAAAATCTTTTCTGTGTTGTGTTCACTCCTCTCTTTGTCTGCAAGTATATGGAGACAACGCACAGCGCATGTCCCTGTTCTGGGCCATCCTCACCTCCTCACAACACGGGCTCTGTGGGGATACGACATGAATGGTGGATTCTTTCTTCGTGAAAGTTCGACACATGCTGAGAATTCTTAGCTTCTCTATCTTACGACATATTTATTGAGTTGTATGCACCGACTATGCACCGACCAGTTCAACCTAAAAGCTTAAGCTGATAGGGAGAGATGGACAATTCACTTATATTCCAACACTCCCACTCACGTCAAGGCTCCGGCGAGAGATCTCAGCGACGGGCGAGCCTTAGACGTGGAATAGGAGCGGACAACAATTATTTTATTTAATTGTGTCTACCAGGATTCGAACTCGAGACCTCTGACTTTGATACCATATTCAGTTGCATGCACCGACCAGTTCAACCTAAAAGTTTAAGCTGATGGGAAGAGGTGGATAATTCACTTATATTCTAACACTCCCCCTCACATCAAGGCTCCGCGAGAGATCTCGGCGGATGAGCCTTACACGTGGAATAGGAGCGGACAACAATTATTTTATTTAATTGTGTCTACCAGGATTCTCCACCAACCCGGTTCAGCACCAGCGAACCAAGCATATTGAGATCGATCTTCACTTCGTCAGAGAGCGAGTCGCCCTTGGTAAGTCCGCGTCCTGCATGTTCCCACTACGTCCCAGTACACCGACATCTTCACGAAAGGTTTGCCGACGTCCGTGTTCACGGAGTTTAGGTCCAGTCTCAATGTTCGCAATGCTCCCAGTTTAGACTGCGGAGAAGTGTTGGATTGTAATATGGCAAGTGGGCCTGTCCACCAAGCCGATATATGTGTACGCTGGTCAATCCAATAATCATTGAGTAATCCCACAATTACTGTCTATCAATATTGGCTGTCTTTTACATGTCACTAGTTAGGGGCAAGTTATTGCCAACACCAGCATATTTAACATATACCTACGCATATGTGACACAAAAATGCATCCTGTACATATGTATACCTCCATCAACGTGCGATGTTGAGTGCTCACTCACCTGCGCGTGCAATGCCGCGCGGTTTGTACTAGTGTTGGGTACATAAAAGACAGGCAGGGAGCCGGATATGCAAGCCCGCATGCCATGCAAATATTCAAACAAAAATAACCACAGCAATGTTGAGTGTGTGTGAGAGAGATTGTAGAGAGAGGGATGAACAAGAGAGTGAGACTGAGAGTGAACAGGTCGAGTGAGCTGCTGGCTGCCTGGGTTTGCCTCTCCATGAAGTGGGTAGGTGGCCTGACCTTGTGGGGCTAGGGTGAGCTCCACAAGTGACACCCCAAGTTTCAGCATGGGGCGGATTGTTGGATGATCTATCATTTTGGTCGGCTGTTAGCGCTCGACTGATACTGATAGTTGTCTTTTTGTGCTAATAGTCAAATGGACACTTGATCATGATTTGTTAGGAATTTAGGCATTTTCATCTTAAATTTAATAAAAAATACTAAATTGGTGACAACATATATATGTATGTCTGCGATATTACTAGTGGCACCAATATTAGCAGTTACGAACATGAACAACATATTAATCGTAGTGGAAACGACATTAAATTTGATAAATTCAAGGAAAGAGTATATCCAGCGGAGGGGCCCATGCCTAAGGCCTTAGTGACTATTTCCACAAATCATCATGAGTTACCTGAAGTCAAGAACCACAGTCGTGCTAGAAGAAGTTTGTTGTGTCGTCCTTCGAACGTCCACCAGAAAGAAGATGATTCACGAAGGGTGACTACTGGGAAGAAGGCGATGAAAAAGTAGCGAGCAGTCGACGAGACGCTTCACCAAAAACCTGATCGCTCATCTAGCCCCACACCCGTCGTTGCACCTACCAGCACCGTCAGGAAGCCCACCTATTCAAGTAAGTCCCCAAACTTGGAATCCTAATCATAACCTTGTTGACATCGAGGAAGAAGATCACACGGTGTTCATGGATTGGATAGAAAAATTCGAGTGAGAAAAGACCTTAATAAATCACACGAGTGATGTGATGTTTCGCTTTACTCTTTTCTTTACCTCACTGCTTCATTGTGAACTACACTTTTTCACTGCAAGGCATGTTATGCTAGTCCTGTTTGAGAAATCGGATTAAAACGATAGTGATAGGAGCCGGCATTATAATTATAATAATTATAAAGTAATAAACTTTAGAGATCAAGACAGAAGCAGGCCGGGCATTAGTTGTTGATGGATTATCGAAATCGCATTTGACATGGTCCAAAGCCCACAAATTGAGTAGAGTATCTCTGTTTAGACTGCTCTGCTATTTAGAACGATGACATCTGTTCAAATCAGAAGAGTAGCTTACAAATCTTCCTAGCCAGTAGCCACTTGTGAAACTTCCAAATGGATCCTGAACACTGCAAGAAGCCGGCATTTTCCAGTACCTTCACTGCTGGCTAACTCTCTGGATTCGTAGCTGCTTGAAAACACAATTCTTGTTTCTGCATATACACAGATGTGACAAGGAGCAGAAAGCACGGGTGTCCCCGTCCCCGGCGGCCATGGCATCCTGCCTTCTCCTCCTCGCCGCCTCGGCCATCATCTTGGTCGTGGCCGCGGCCGCCACCGCCACCGGGCAGGACAACAATACTATCATGGAGCCGTTCAATCCGTCCTGCTCGTCGACGGACAACTACACCGACGACAGCCAGTACAAGAAGAACCTGGACCACCTCCTGGCCGCGCTCCCCGCGGCGGCCGGCGACAACGGCTGGTTCTACATGGGCAGCGCCGGGTCAGGTCCCAGCGAGGTGTTCGGCCTCATCATGTGCTTCGCGGACCGCGACGCGGCGCAGTGCCTGGACTGTCTCTCCCGAGCCCCAGCAGGGATCACGGCGGTGTGCCCGGGCAGCCGGAACGTGAGCGCGGCGTACGACGCGTGCGTGCTCCGGTACTCGGCGGCGCCGATCCCGGCCGTCGCCGACCTCAGGCCCGCGTTCCACGTGAACGCGACCATCGTCGGCGGCAGGCCGGTGACAGCGACCCCGGAATCGCTGCGGGCCGCGTGGGTGCCGCTGGTGAGCAAGCTCACCGGCGGCGTCGCGCAGTCGCCGCTGCGGATCTTCAACAGCAGCACGCCGTACTCCGGCATGGGAGCCAAGGAGATGTACGGGCTGGCGCAGTGCACCAGGGACCTCAACGCCAGCGAGTGCGTGAGCTGTGTCTCCACCTTCGCCAACCAGCTGGTGCAGCAGTTCGACAACAATTCCGGAGGCGCCGTCAAGGGCTACAGCTGCTACCTCGTCTACCTGCTACAACCACTAGACTACGTCACCCTGCCGCCACCGCCGGCATCGAAACCGCCGTCGACACGGCTGCCTTCGGGTGCAGGTAATAAACATTTTCCTCCGTTAGGGATTGATGCCGTTCGTTGCAACAACATTGACGTGGTCTTTTGAACCACCGCAGAAGCTTCAAAGGCCGCAGAGATCGTGATCGTCGTCTTCGTCGTCGGTTCAGTCTCGACCTTGGTCGCAACGCGGATTTGGTACCCCAGTGGGTACGTACCCACCCTGGCGGCAGCCGTCCGTGTAAGCTTGGAGATTCGGGACGGACTTCAATTAGGTGGGGACAAAATAGATAATTAGTAATGTGAATGGTGACGTGTCCTGTTAGAGCTATGAGCCTACTGAAGCCCGGGTGGACCTAGCAAATGCCAGCAACACTGGATCTAGTCTCGATCTCTCTATCGCTGAAAAGGCCAAAAGAGTCCGGCGGCGGCGGCTTGTGCTACGACGGCGGGCCGGAGACGGCAGCGCGGCTAGCCGGAGCCCCCAAAACGACGGTGGCTGCAGCTCTCCTCTACGCTGGGCTACGGTGGCAGCGCGGTGACCGGTCCAAGCGGCGGCGCAGTTCCAGTAGGTCCAAGCGGCGGCGCGTTCCCTGGATCTCCAAGCGGAAGCGGCGGTGGTTACCAACGAAGCAGGCAAACATCACGAGCAACACTCCGGCTTTCGTCTTCCCCCAACCCAGTTCATCAGCTACCCAACCCCGGAGGTAGCACGAGCGGCGGCGGAGCTAGCACCAAGTGGCCAACCCGAACCCCAAGCAATTCTTGGTCGTCCCCAACCCCAAGCAGCAGTGGCTTCATCTTCGGTTCTCCCTCTTCCCCAACCCCAAGCAGCAGCGACAACACCAAGTCGCTGGACACCATGGCAGATCAAAGTAACCTTCTTCTATGCTGATCTTCTCACATTGCAAATTAATATGGTGCTTAATATGGTGCTTGCCTGCTTGTAGAAATCTTCAGTAAAGATTTAAAGATCTATATTCTCGTTCATGTATGCTATTATTTTTCTGTAGTTTAGGTTGCATAGGATCTATGCTTGTTCAAGCAAAAAACAAAAGATGAGTCACACTAGTGCTGAAGAATTTCTATGTTACAGCATGATCAATTAGATATGTGATTTGTTTAATCTATAGAATGCAGAGGATTTTTAACTAGGCAATATGTATCATGTTATAGCTATCATGTTATAAATGCACTAAAGGGTGTGTATTTTCATTGAAACTTATTTGTGATAGCTATCACAGCTGTATGTCTTACTAATTAAATGTATGTGCCACAAGGGTCCTGGGCTGTTGTTTTTATTCATTCGAACCAATATGTATCACATATGGCGCTCAAGTTCATTTTCAGCTTTATTCTAATTAGAGGCCTCATCTCCCTATTTGGTTCCGCTTGTGTTAACATCTGGTTCCGGTCGTTCCTTCAAGTCTTAGAGATGAGAATTCCACTTCTAGCTACTCAGAACTAATAATATTAGGTTCAGTGATCACACTCACTTCTGGCTACTCAGAACTGAATGGTGTATGCATATATGAAGACTAGTTAGTCATCTAAATGTTTTTCCCTGCTGTCATCTGTGCTTTCTGATAATATATATAAAATTAACAAATGCTGCTGGACATGTGGAACAGGTGTGTCGATGCAATGAATCATGTTATAGAAGAGCATATCAGGGCAAGTAAAGTACAAGTTATGGAAGAAGGTGATCATATTTCACTAGGGGAAGCATCAGTTAACATGGCCAAGTTTCTGCGAGTTCCTCTTGAAGTTAGAGTTAATGAATATGAAGTTTGTGTTGCATTCTAACTAGTGGATAAAATTAACAACTGTGACTATAACCCAAATTAACCCGTGCGTACTTTCATGCAGTCACTACTGTCCCAAGTATATAGAGGCCACGCCAGCTGCAGCAAGTGATCAGGCAATGGGGGTTTGTCTGAGATGGAGATGGATATGTTTGATGCAATAATTAGGAGTTTTGTGCAGAACGACGATGTGATATATCAAGCGGAGGAGTCTCCGATGGCGGCATTTTTTGAGTCTAACATACTGGTATGTTATACCACTCAACGTATCTTATATAACCTATAATAGTTCACTAAAAATAAACTGCAACAAGGTATAGCAGCTGCAGAAAAATACCAGGCGTTTGTCTCTCAGAAAAAAAAAATAGAAACTGATCGTGCATACACCATGGTGTAAACCAGGCATCTATCATAGCTGGGTGGTTTGACAAGGATAACCTGTGCGTCCGGAATCAACTGCAGGCTCCCACCTTTAATACGACATTTACAACTGCATATTTCCATGCTGCAGGTTCAAGGGGGCACAATAAAAACTGAGAGTGCTCTGTCCGCACCGCACCTCTAGAACCCCTCAACACCGCCCTGACCATCCAAGGAAACCACGCATGCCCTCAATTCCGAACAGCTCATGGAAAATGCATAATCTGGCAGGTCAGAGAATAGAAGGCGATGCCATCCTGGGAAAATAAGTTGTCCAATTTTGTGAAGTAATGCATGGGCAACCTCAATGCGGATACCCAGCTAGGTTGAGTTTGGTTAAGGGTGATACATGTTTTTAGATAATGGAAGGGTGATACGTAAGGTTTAAAATTAGAACTTTTTTAATGCCTCATTATTCAGCACTATTATTTTTAGAGTTTGTGGTGAACTCAAATGAAGCTTGTAACAGAGTTTCTTTTAAAATATGTTGTCTACTGGGAGTATTTGAGAATGAGACAGAGGGGTTGGTCGTCTCTAGATGGACCGTGGTCTGATTTGATGTAGTTACTGACTTACTCCGTGTCACAATGCATCGGTGTCCAGGGACCGTCTTAGTTGCAATTATGCATGATATGAAAGTCTCTGTGCAGTAGGGCTTCATTTCTGCAAGTGCGGTCATGTTTCTAGAGTTTGTAATAAAGTAGCTCATGAACTTGCAAGGTTGGGTGACAAAAAGTAGAGCAGTCTATGCATCACATGTACTGAGTTGTATCATGGAACTAATGGCCAGTGATCTTGCTGTGTCACAGGGCTAATGGAATCAATTTTGTTCCTTACAAAAAAACTACAGTGAGAATTTGAACTCTAGATGCATTGCCATTTACCAAGAAAGGTTCCGATTACGTGATTGGCCAAATATATGTTTGGGAATTTATCTAAAGCTGACAATGTTGATAGATTGCTAATCTGGTACGAGAATACACTTGGATAATAGGCTAGGCAAAGTGGGACCGCAATACATGAAACGAAAAGGACTCTACGGTCACATAACATTTGTGAGGACGAGGAGTCTCCTCTTCCTTCTCGGGGCCTTCTCTTCATCGGTTGAGTCCCGTTTGCTTCATTTTCAGTTCATCCTGCCATGATCGCAGGCTAGAGTTAGGCGGTCTTCCTTGCTTCGTTAGTTGGTCTGTCTGAGCAATGAATAGGGAGGCTGCAATCTAGACTGGACACAACATTTGATGCATATGAGTGTGTAGCAACAAAGTCAAATTCGCCGGCAACTGAATCCATAGCTTTCTTCCATAGGCTCGTCCGGCCGGTTGATGGATGTTCTTAATGCGTTGGTCACAGAGCTTTCTTCTATAGGAGCCAGCCTAGAATCTGGTCTGTACTTCCCTCTCTTCCTGCAGTTTTTTAAATGATTCAGAAAGGTGGGCTGAGAATAGCACTATTAATCGGCAAGGTACTTTGAAAATGGATCTTCTCAGTTGTAAATATGATGCTACTATGTCATCGTTACTCATGAGTAAAGTCGTTAGAGGAATTTTAAAAGAATCCATCCCTGCATTTTAGAAACTCCATTATACTTTGTAACCGAGACTACTATGTAGTCTTCATATTAGGATGCTATGTGTCCTCAGCTGAAGCGGCCCTTTGTCGTACTTAAAACAGTGGTCATATGATGCTATGTTTCCTTAGCTGATCAACTAGATTTTCTCAGCTGGTACTTTGAAAATGGATATTTTCTCAGTTGTAAATATGATGCTACTACATAATCTCTACTCATGATGCAAGGTCTGAAATGGATCTTTTCTCAGTTCTAAGTGTGGACTGCTCATGATTACCTCGTGAGCATACTCTGTTCAGACATGCACCGATTGGCAGATGAGAAAAATCCACGACTGAAAAACTGAAGGGCGTTCAATCGGTTCAGCATCTATTTGATGAGCATCTGGTGTCAAGCAGAGAACTTCAACATTATTCACTGATTGAATTGCATCTTCAACTAAACAAGTTTCTGTTGTGTGTGTAATGCGCCTTTCAATGATTGGAGGCAATGCTGAAAGTGGACCTTGGGACACTCTTCCTGCAGGTAGATGCAGCTAACAATAAGTGAATAGCACTGATAAACCCTGTATGGATATATCTAAATAATAGCAATGGGATTGAGAGCAAGATTCACTGCAGCACCTAACCATTTTTATCAGATGTTTTGAAAAAAACTTGGATGCTGGCATGCATACTGAATCTCGCACACCTATATATTTGCAATTTGCAAGCCCCTCTCAAAAACAGGCTACTCCTTTGAGATATTCGTCAAAATCCAGTAAACCATGAAAACAAAACTAACACTGTATATTCTAGCACTATCTAAACATAAATTTACCTAATATTGAACACGCTGCAAACAGGAATAGGATAGCGAGAGCATCAAAGAAGATATTGATCACGGTCAATTCAAAATTCTATTGTATAGCAAGTGTAAAACAAGAGTTGACAAATGATGCAGAACTCGAAAACAAAAGATGCGCAAGTCACCATGTAATATGAATATGTAACTTTTGCTTTTGAAATCTAAAGACAAATTAGCAAGCTCTTAACATGAAATTTTTGACAAACAAAAAATGGAACGCTATGAATACACAGTCACATTCACTCAGATGCAACAACAGCAATGAACAGGGTGCCGCTCGCCTTGGCAGCTTGGCCGGCTGGCCGCTGCTGCGCCATGGCCGGCGTCCACGTGCGGGCACTCAGTGTAGCCTGTAGCTCTCCTCTTCTGCGTGCTGGACGACAGGGGATATGCGCCCGCCGGCCCGTGTAGGTGCCGCCGCTTCGCTCCCGGCCGGCCCCGTTCCGTTTGGTCCGGGCGTGTCTCGCCAGCTCCACACCAGCCGCCTTTTGCCACTACGTGAGCGTGCGCTGCCGCTCCGCTCCTCTGCCTCGTGGGGTCTTCGGGGGGTGCCCGCCCGGGGGGCGGCGCGGGTGGGGGTGGCGGCATTAAGGGCTCGCCGGCGGTAGAGGGGCTGAGCCCTGGCCATCCCACAGCTACATCCGGCCATGAGCGGCGCTCTGTGGATTCCTGGCTGTTGGAAATTTTGACACGCACACACGAAGCCGCCACACAGCACAACCACATACCACGTAAGCATGCTGCTTTAGATTTAATGGTCATCAGATAAGCTAACTGCAGTCCACGCGTCAGCCATCTACCGGTTTCTGTAAACCATGTGAACCGTTGAAGCCTATGGGTACCTACCCACTGGGGTACTAAAACATTTACCACCTTGGTCGTCGTTGTTCTGGGCTTCTTACTTCTCCGGCGACGGAGGGAACAGGCTAAGGTCGTCCATGAGGAAGCGACGGAGCAAGAAGAGGTGGGAGAAAAAGGATTCTTAGACAAGGAGCCGGAGATGGAAGACGAGTTTGAGAAAGGGGCCGGACCGAAGCGGTTCCGCTACAGCGAGCTCGCCGTTGCCACCGGCAACTTCGCCGATGACAGAAAGCTTGGGGCAGGAGGATTTGGGTATGTGTATAGAGGATTCTTGAAGGAGATGAATCTTGAGGTCGCCATCAAGAGGGTGTCCAAGGGCTCCAAGCAGGGGAGGAAAGAGTACGCCTCGGAGGTCAGGATCATCAGCCGGCTGCGGCACCGCAACCTGGTGCAGCTCATCGGCTGGTGCCACGACGGCGGCGAGCTGCTCCTCGTCTACGAGATGATGCCCAACGGCAGCCTCGACAAGCACCTCTACCGCACCGGCACCGGAACCGGCGGCAACAACAACACGGTGCTGCCATGGCCGGTCCGGCATGAGATCGTGCTGGGCCTAGGGTCGGCGCTGCTCTACCTGCACGAGGAGTGGGAGCAGTGCGTGGTGCACAGGGACATCAAACCCAGCAACGTGATGCTGGACACGTCCTTCCACGCCAAGCTCGGCGACTTCGGGCTGGCCAGGCTCGTCGACCACGGCCGGGGCTCGCACACGACGGTGCTCGCCGGGACCATGGGGTACATGGACCCGGAGTGCATGGTCACCGGCAAGACGAACGCCGAGTCGGACGTCTATAGCTTCGGAGTCGTAATGCTAGAGATCGCCTGCGGTAGGCGGCCTCTAGTGAATTGTCGCGAGGGCGAGGAAGAAGACGTGATCCACATTGTGCAATGGGTGTGGGAATGGCACGGCAGAGGAGCCATCGTCGACGCCGCCGACGCTCGGCTGAAGGGGTTGAGTTCGACGCCCGTGAGATGGAGACGTTGATGCTCGTTGGGCTCTGGTGCGCGCACCCCTGACCGGAGTCTCCGGCCGTCCATAAGGCAGGCCGTCAACGTGCTGCGGTCTGAGGTGCCACTGCCCAATCTGCCGGCAAGGATGCCGGTGGCAACATACATGCCACCACCCTGATGCCTTCTGCTACACATCTACCAATGTGGAAGGCGTTAGCACAGACAGCACAGACACCGGCACTACTCAGTCTAGGCTGTCCAACATGACAAACACATCTGTCCTGCCCAAAATGACCTCAAATCATACGCGATTGCAAAGACAACAAACCGACAAGGCCCGATGATCTTTGGCACACTGGGTTTCGAAGTAAGAAGTACTTTCATCATTGTTCCTTTAACTAGCAAGGTGATCCGTGCAAATATTCTTTAAAAATACTTTGTAAGTATTTTTATTTGTTTATTTAATTGAAGTTGTTCTCTCTGCATGTGTCCCATCACATTAATTCATTGGAATAAATTTTATGTAGCTATCCTCAAACAATTTTTGACTTAAAGTTATTAGGCCCCGTTTGGCAAAACAAAACAGCTTCATGAGCATCTTTCAAGGTGAAATTAAGTTGTCTTGAAAAAATTATTTATCAAAACAGCTTACAACAGCTTCATGCATGACTGAGAGTAGGGATGAAAATGGACCGGGTCGGCGTGGATAGTGTCTTTCTCATATCCTAATCCATCTTTTTGGGTCGAAATTGGAGCGAAGCAGATATTACACAGATTCAATGCGAATATAGATTATTTCGGATGTCGGAAATGGTACAGATTCAGAACAATGTCGGAGCGGAAGCGGGCTTTTTTAAGTCAGATAATATGTCCTTACATGTTGTTTTTTACGATGAGTAACCAACAATCCATCACTTTGATTTAAGCTCAAAAAATTAATAAGCGTGTAAAAAGAAATAAACATCGTGTAAAAAGAAATAAACATTCTTAATTAAGCAAAACTACACCATTCACTCATTGAAGTTACTCAAATTAGTACGCATACAGTTGGCGAGATTTGCTTGTGGGCTACAATATAACGTGTCACGTGTTATGTTCTCGCAGCTTGGGCTCCCTAAAATATTCGGTTATCCTATTGTAAACTTCGGACAATTAGCGTTCAGTTATCGGATAATCCATATCCATCGGATTTCGTCAATCTCATATCCTACACCGCATCCGAATAAAATCGGATACGGATTATCCACATCCAGATGTATATTAAAAACACTTCTCCATATCCTTAAAATTTAGATTCAGAGCGAATCGGAGAGGAGGATTATCCATACCACTCGATGATCTATGACGCTCAATCCATGACATTTCCGGAGAGAACGTCAAGTATAAAATTGATTCTGTGATGAATAAGATCGATCTGTGACAAAAAAAAAATATCACAAATCGATCTTATCCCTGATGTTCTTGAAACCGTTAGAGATTGTGCATCATAGATCAATAGATTTCTTGTAGTGCTTTCACCCCTAGCTGAGAGAAAAGAAATAGGAAGAGAGCTATAATAGTTATTTTTTTCAGCTTTACCTTTATATATTCCTTGAATAAAAGTCGCCCATAAATTTGTTTGAAAAAAGATGCTTGATAAAAAAAACAACCTACAATAGTTTAGGGCAGCACCAACGCAGGTACTAATGATGGTGGTCTCAGTACAAAAGTTCAGATTACATGTAGATTTGGATGGTTTGAGGCATATGGTCTTCCAACCTAGATTAGTGAATATACTAGATTTCTGGTCCCCTCAGCCTCTCTCAATGCACCAAAAGTACCCATTGTTTTACTATTCTTGCCTTGCTTTTTCATTCCCAGTGCTTGGACCACACATTTCTTGGCCTGAGGCACTAGTGACCTCTACAGGTCGCTCCGACAATCTGCAAGCATACTGAGGCATATACACACCATGGAGCATTGGGTCTGCTCAAGCTATTTGGTGAAGCTTTGTCAACTATGGCATTGTTGTCTCTCTCTCTCTCTCTCTTCTAATCCTTTTTTCCATTCCTATCTTGTAGCTATATAGTTAATTCTACCGAGTATAATCAAGAAAGCCTTGAGAGTATAATCAAGAAAATCTTGAATTATCTCTTGTTGAGCTTCATTCCTTGATAAATAACTATCCAACTTCATTAGTTCTCTTTTAAATTTAATATTTTGAATCTTGGAGACATCTAAAAATATCATAGTGTTCACCATAATGCTGCTCCAGTCCGCTGGTGCCATTTCTAGCTCAAGCATGCATTGGATGGTCTGATATCGTACCAACATCCATAGGGTTTCTAGAAACATGGAGCCACCACTAGTGCCAATGAGTTGATCATGCCATGACCACATCTGTTTTCTCTTATGACCAACTTCTTACAAAAAAGAACAAATGATGTCAGCTACACTAATCTGAGCTTTTTCATGCTTTGTGTACTGATGAATTGATGAACCAATTGCAGATGCCACATCAATAATATGCATAAGCACGGCAGCCAAACAAGTTAGGGGCTGTTTGGATGTAGTGGTAAAAGAGGTTACGTGGGATATCGAAAAGGGTTTTCGGACACTAATAAAAAAATAAATTACAGAACTCGTTAGAAAACCACAAGATAATTTTTTATGCTAACTAATCTGTCATTAGCACATGTTTACTGTAGCACCACATTGTCAAATCATGAATAAATTAGGTTTAAAGATTTATCTCACAAAATTATCGCCATCTGTATAAATATTTATTTTTTAGTCTATATTTAATACTCTATGCATATGTCTAAAGATTCGATAGGACAGGGCAAAATATTTGCCCTACCCATCCAAACACGGTAGCCATCAAAGTTAAGCTATGGTCGTTATAATGGACATGTTTTGTTTTTCCTTTGTTGATATGGATGGTGTTGCCAAAACTTTCCGGCCAAGAGGACAGGCTAAGATGCAGAGCATAGTGGGGGAGGAAGGAGTTGCATGAGTATTGAAAATGATTCAAGTTTTTAAAGTTTTGTTTCGAATCGTGGATTTCTCTATTTACATTATCAATAACAAAAATACAGTAGAGTATTAGATGGTTTATGAAGCCAAAACAAGCCGCTAAAAAGAGAGATAAGATTAAACCACCCGTGCAAGGGCTACCAAATAGGACACCTAGGAGCATCAAACATCAGCAGCCAACTAGAATTGCTTAGGTGAGCTTCCATTAGCTCTGTGCTCTACTAGCATACTAGTTCTATCTTTTGTTAAGGTGCTAGATAATTCAGATAGAGGGGGTGTAGTAGATGTTAGACCGTTAGTTTACTTCCACATTTAAATCGGCTAACTCTTGCGATTAATTTTTAGAAATAACTATTCACCTCTCATCGGCCATCTTGATCCTACACAAAAGTGGGCCTTGTTCAACTAGTTTTGTGGGCTTGTTCAGTGAAAATCAGTAGACCAATGGCCCAAGATAGAAGGAAGGAGGTGTGGGGTGTTAGTAAGCTTGCATGAATGCCACGCTAGCTTGAGCCCTTCACCCCCCTTTGCCATGTGCTTTGGCTCCTTATCCATTCACAAATTAGAGTTTTTTCAAACATGTATTTTTAAACATTTTTAAACTTACTTTGAAACCTTTAGAATTTGTTTTGAAAGTCATTTTAGAAACTATTTCAAACACTTTTAAAATTCAAAATTCAAACTTATACTTGAAACTTAACTTTTTGAAAAAGAAGACAGTAGAAAATTTATTCATGGGTTAACCAAATTTTTGACACATTTTCTAGACATTAAAATTAATGTGGGTAGCATAAATGAAATCATTCCTACAAAAAATAATTTAGAACTTTTATAATTTGTTGAAAAATAAATTGGCAATAACTTAACCAATCTAAAAAGTATTACAACATAATAAAATTATTTATTCTATTTAGTATTTTCTATTCGCTAAAATACAAATTTTGGAGTATAACATGTTTTCCATTTACCCCTTGGTCATGCTAAATATAATGTGTGGAGCATATTTGTGGCCTTTCTGCAACCATATCTAATATCTCACTCTTAGAAGCTCGAAGGCAGTGAGGAACTATGCATCGAGGAATCCTAGACTATTTCTAAATCACCAAATCTACTTTTATACTCTATTTCCCTTTTATGCATTTGCATTGAAAACTATGTCCTTTCTTCTTTTCTTCTTCCACGTCCTTCTACCTCGCTTTGGTGACCGAATATGTGCGTGTATATTTGTGCATGATTGGATCTATTTTCACAAGTGTGGAAAGATTGTGAGATGACATAAGCAGTTATAGAGGTTTTTCAATCTTGCTTTGAAAAAATTAAGATTTGGAGTAGAATTTGAGAACTCATGAAAATGCTCTTAATAGGCTAGCCAATGTGGGTGTATTTGGTTGGTGGATGGAGGCCTCGTCATATTTTATTAAAAAAAAAAAATATTTAGTGATGTTGCATGAGTGGATGTAAAAAGTTGAGATATTGTTTCATTGCATTATAAGCGGATATAACCTACCAAACCTGATAGACTGACATATGGGACCGCATAAGATACATTTCATCCACCAGCCAAGATGGCCACTGAAATTCATTTTGGGCGTATTCATCGGGCCAGGAGTGTGTATTTTTGTATCTATTCATACATAATGCATCCACTTAGTAGACAACTAATGAAGCTTCTTTCATATATTACTAGAAAACCCGGCGCGGCGTTGCCGCGCCCTTGAGTGTGCCTGCTTATACCCTATCATTTGTATTTTAGTACCTCTTTCTAGTATTTTCTAGCAATAGTTGACAATGCAATGTTTGAGAAAAAGATATTTAACTTTAGCATCATTTGAATTGATATATGGTGAGTAAAATATACAAAATAGTAATGCTACAAAAGTATGGTCGGGTCTATCGGGAACACCTCGGAGGTATTGTCATATGATCAAATTGGAATAAAATTCGCTATATTATGGATCTCATAGTTAGCATGGTGATTTTGTAGGTTCTTACCGCTTTAGAATTTACACTGACAAAAATGACAACATGACAACAGTAGCTTTCGCATTTATATGTGATTGTGAGTTAATTTGCCAATTAAAGAAGAGATGGCCTTCAATATATTTAAAATTTCCTCCTAGAGTATATAGATGTTGAAGTTCATTTGGAAAAGAGATAAATTCTTGGTATATGCAGATTAAGGTCTGCTAATGGAATTGTTCAAAAGAAGGGCTATTTGCATTTGTGACAATCACCGAAAAAAATAGAAAAAAAAAGATTTGAATATATAGGGTTTTATTTTAGAAGATTTTTGTTCAAGAATTACAGTATGGGATTTGGTGTTAGGATGGATGAGATAAACTCAAGAAAAACACAAATGAGAGAAATTTAGAAATTATTTTATATTCTTGGATGATGATGAAGGGGTGAAAAATATTTAGGTATGTTCTAGAGTAGTTCTAGTTTATTTAGAAATTTTTTGGAAAGGAAAAGGACTTTCTTTAATCTTTTTGGGTACATTTCTCGTGAACGTGTAGCATTTCTTATATGAATAGTGCATAAACATTTGTGAACAGTACAAATTATAATATTTTTGTAAGGTTTAAAAATTAGAATAAATTAATAACATATGAAATTGTCACTTTTTTGTTTGATATTTGATTAATTTGTGTATTTTTTTCTGTAGAAATAGAACTCTTTGAATTCGAAGTGGGTCAAAATGAAGTAAAAATTTATTATGTTTTTTATTTAGATATAAATATTTATAGATAGCTTTCATTATTTTATCGATTAATTGCAGTGCCTATGAAAATAAATTAATAGTTTTTTTTAGGTACGAAAAATTTTAGTCTAGGTCAATTTGATAGGGTTAATGTTTTTTAAAAAACCAGCATGCCAGCCGTCATAAACAGTGTATGTACAGTGAAAAGTACGTGCACAGTGATTAAACAGTGTTTGCACAGTGGTTGCACAGTGCTTTTGAAAGCGATTTGCTGAGCGATTTGAGCCGTCCGATCGAGATCCGACGGTCGAGATTTTGTTGTCGGCGTGGCACGCTCTCTCTGCGCGAGCTTGAACTCTGGTTTCGAAAGGTAAAGATTATAGGAATCCACTTAGGATGAAAGAGATGTAGGCAACTCAACACGTGTTAAGCCCTATGCCCCCTATCTACGTAAATGGGCCCTTAATTTGGCCCACCCGGAATCTGATTGTCAAGAGTTAAGAATGATCTAGTAGGCCTTTCTTCGAAATCTGTCCAAATTTGCTGCCACTTGGGCCATGGTCAAAATGACTTTTCAGCCTTTAATATTTCAGTGTCTTCTTTTTTGTCTACTCAAAAATTTTTGTTTCTTATAGGAAAAAGGCATGCATGTTCTCTCCAGATAAGGTAATAAAACTAGAAAAAGAGAGAAAGAGAGGAAACAAAAAAAACTTTTACAGGATGACAACATTTTCTAGAAAATCACTGGTCACTCATAATCCCTCCCCAGTCTTGAGTGTGACAGATGTGGCGACTGGCGAGTGGTAGTAGCATCTGAATTACTAAATGACAATGGTGTCAGCAAAGTAACAAACCTGGCTTGGAGTGGCGATGAAATATACAGCACCTTTTTTCCCCTCTTGTTTCTGCATCATCAGCTTTGGGCCCGCGCACGCTGTCGATCGTCATCAAATGCGGAGTTTCTTTCGCTTTCCGCTGAACGAAGCGGGCGCCGGGCGTTGTCAATGAGTGGTGCAGACATCTCTGCTCTGCTCTGTTCCAACCGCGAACTCGTCCAAATAACGGACGCATCATCGACTCGTTCGTCGTTCCTATCGCTGTATATGTGTTTGCATGATTGTTCAGATTTTCATTCATTATTAGTCGTCATAGCCAGCGTGCCGTACTTAGGTCTTGTTCAGATCGAAAGTTTCTTCAACCGGAACTCCTGTAGCACTTTCGTTTGTATTTAACAAATATTGTCTAATCGTGGCCCAACTAGGTTCAAAAGATTCGTCCTCGTGATGTACAACTAAACTGTACAATTAGCTATTTTTTTTTACTTATATTTAATACTCCATGTATACGGATACAAATTGATGTGATGGAGAGAGTGGAAAAACTTGCAACTTGCGCATCTAACTAAACAAGGCCTTAATTATCGAGCCTGGAACCGAGGGGGGGACACTTTGTTTAGATTCTTATATAAAAAACATAAGTTTCAAATAATGTGTTATGCAGACAATTAAGCAAAGCAGGGATTGCTAAATAATAGTTTCTGTATGGCGAATATGTAGGTCCTGTTTAATCAGCTGGGCACACACACATTTGGATGTTGGGATTGAACATCTGTAAATAAAAAAAAAGTGCTTTCTTGCGACTAATAAAAAAAAAAAGCTTTTGACATTGTACAACACAGTGTTTTTTTTTTACACAGAAAAAATTGACCCACATGGGTGAGATAGTCTCTGAGGGTGCCTAAGATAGAAGGAAAATTTTGTTGCCCCTCTGAGATCCTGGGACGCTCTAGATTCATAGGATTCGCTTTGACAGGAGTCAAACTCAGGATCTAGAAGTGCAGCCATTAAATTAGTTTGGCTAAAGTCCTATTCATTTATATATATATATATATATATATATATATATATATATATATATATATATATATATATAAAAACTAGTTTGGCTAAAGACCTATTCATTTTTTATCTATATTTTATAAAAAAAATATGGCAACCAATTAACAAAAACGAGATGCTCTCTCTAATATTTTGACAAAATCATTCTTCGCTATGTTTCCACAAGGCCACAAAGTAACATTCTTTTGCTCTTCACATGAACATATGTGGAGAATAACATAGTAAACTGAAAGTTTCTTGCAAGCTCCCAGTTAACAAAAAAAGAACAAGATACTCTCTCGAATATTTTGGCAAAATCATTCTTCGCTATGTTCCGCAACGTAACATTCTTTTGCTCTTCATTTGAAAATATGTGAAGAACAACATAAAAAACTGAAAGTTGCTTGCAAGCTAAGCAACCATATCACCATCACATATGAAAATGATGATCGGCATCGTAGCATGTCAAGCACACAGCTACAACAATCGACTTTATGTGACAATAACAACCTCATAAATGACAAGAAGAAGCCAAACCAAAACTTGATCCAAATGACGAATCATCAATCATATATACAAACATCAACATCAAGATGGTGTCCAAACCTCTCCGAAAGGCCAAAACTTGAAAAATAACTGAGAAAATAAATAAATTGCAGCCATCTATTCTCACACCTAATAAAATTGCAAACGTACGTAGCCCAACCAGTACTTAATCCAAACAGCAAAACCAAACACATGACATCACTATCTAGATGGTGCCCAAACCTCCCCAGAACTTGAATGAAACCAGTTGAATTTTTTTTTTTGCAGGCCATCTATTTGCCCCCAAATAAATCAAAATTGATCAAGTAGCAAAATCAAACCTGAAATACAGAACCATCCTGATCTAGATGTTCAAACTTTTTGTCCAAAAAATTCCAACCGACAGATAATAAAAAGAATAAAGAATACAGTAAATTATTGTTAGCCCTCGTATTCAGACTGACAAAAAAAAAGTCCAATCCGCGTTTTTCTCTTCTCCCTTTGGTGCCGCCGGACGGGTCTACTCGTCCGTCTTGTAGCTGCAGCTACCTTTCTTGGGCCCTCAAAATCCTCCAACCAATCCCACCTGCTGCTCATCGCGAATCCGCCCCCGAAGCCTCCCACCACCCTCACCGTCCACCCAGTTCGTGCTGTTGCCCGGTGGTCGGGGATCGGGAAAAGGAGGCTCTTTGGTGGTTCTTGCGGGCGAATCTCACGGCGATTCGCTCAGATTCGGTAGGGATTCGAGTTCTTGCGCGGTCGAAGTGGGTTCTTGGGGCGGATTCCTTCGCAGGATCGGTGGAAAGGTGGGATCTTGGAGCTGATTTGGCGGGTTTCGCGCTGCAGGATTTAGGGTTTAGGAGGCGGTGGTGGTGATCGGTCTGTGCCGCCGGGAGAGATGTCGGCGGCTGTGGCGTGCGCGGAGAGGGCGACCAACGACATGCTGATCGGCCCGGACTGGGCGGTCAACATCGAGCTTTGTGACATCATCAACATGGATCCCGGGTCTGACCGAAGTTTCCCTCCCTATCTACTTTTTGTGTGTAAATTTGTTTGTTCTTTGATGTTTCTGGATCGGTATTGCTGCCAAACAGTGTAAATTTATAAGTTACTGATTTGCTACAGTACTTATCCTGCGAGATGGAACGGGGTTTTGATGGCGTTATTTAACCCCTTGATTTGGTCACAGTGATTTACTTGTGATTTCCTTTTATTATCCATTGCAACGTCTCGAACATACATAGTTTTAGAACAGTCATTTAAATCCAGTTGTCCTGCGGTGATGCGGTACTGCTTGATTGCTTCTAGTCCTTTGAACCTGCAATTGCACTGCGTTTTCATTACTGGCTGCTGCGAATGAATGTGTTTTCCTATTTTGATTTCGCTGTACTTTTCTTTGCACTTGATTAGGAATTACGAATTTGGATTCTTAGGTTTCTGGTTGTTAGAATGGAGGGTGAGATCTTTAGTTAATGATGAAAGTGTAGTGTTGGTTAGTTGAGTCATGGTCTTGTAGAGGGTCACCAAACTTTTGTGGCATTTGTTGTTGAGGTGCTAGTTTGGTTTCACAACATGTTTAATCATGAAATGTGAACAGTGAGGGTTTTTGAAATTTCACCAAAAAAGAATTTATTGTTTTTGGTCACTTTTAGTCCTGTCTGGAGTGCGCTTAAGCTTCTGTCGTCTTTTTAGGTGCCTTGAATAACCTACACTCCAAAGTTGATTAACATGTCCCTCTGAAGAGTGTTTTTGTGGCAACTTATGGACTTTCTATATTTCTAATATTTAGTTATGGAATGTGTTGCTCTGTACTATTTGTTTGTGTTTTTCATGGTTGGGCGATGCTTATCACAAAGTTTATTTGTTGAGCTGGATTGTTGAATGTGGAGTTTCCAAAGTTACTAATAGGAAATTTGCATTTTTCTTATGTCATTTACCGTTTACCATTTATCATTTTATATGCTTCATAATATGCTGAAAGAAACTTGTTGAAGTGCAGACAAGCAAAGGATACACTCAAGCTCCTAAAGAAACGTCTTGGAAGCAAGAATTCAAAAGTGCAAATTCTAACACTTTATGTAAGTTCTACTAGACTTATCCTTTACTAAAAAAAAAAAGAAATTTGACATATTGTGAATTCACTTAGCAATGTTTGGGTCGTACAAGATTAGCAATATTCATTGGCTAGCATCAGAAAAGCTTTTAGAATCTAGTTTCCATATTATGACTTGTTTCATAAACAGAGTTTTGTTATTTAGGTTTTACATTAGCACCTCCATTATTTAGTTTTGGAAACTTATGAACGTAACACATAGCTTTGGCTGATGTTCATGCTTCTTTCCTTTCAGCTGATGTGATGTTTTTGACTTGTTCCCTTATCTCAGGTGCTAGAGACTCTAAGCAAAAATTGCGGGGATATTGTTCATCAACAGATCGTTGAGCGTGACATATTGAGTGAAATGGTTAAGATAGTAAAGAAAAAGGTGATGAGAATACCTGTTTGATAGTTTTTTCTGCATTCATGTGCTTCTCTGTTTGATATTTGTTTCAACTTTTCAGCCAGACTTAAACGTCCGAGAGAAGATATTGAGTTTGATTGACACATGGCAAGTGGCTTTTGGAGGTCCATCCGGAAAATATCGACAGTATCATGCGGCTTACCAAGAACTCAGGGTATGATCAGCTTTTGTTACCGAACTCTTTCTTTGCCCTGTTCTTATTTATATGTGTGATCATGGGATCTAAATTTTCTAGTTACACTGTTTCCATTTTTCAAGTTTGTTCGATTGTGTCTTTTCTCTGAGTTTTGGACTGCATACTTCTTACTTCTATTAGTTAGCCGAACCTTGATTAGTACATTTGCTATCACAATGTTTTTGCAGGCTGCTGGTGTTGATTTTCCCCCCCTCGTGAGGAAAATTCAGTCCCGTTGTTTACACCACCTCAAAGTCAACCGTTGAGACAACCACATCTATATCCACCTCCAGGTCAAAGCTATGAAGATGCTGCCATACAAGCTTCTCTTCAATCTGCCCCTCCTGCACCAGCCCTCAGGTAGTCTTTTGTGTGCTTACCATTGTGATTTCTGAACTCTAGCCTTTCTGATTTAGTTTCTTTTTTGTATTGAGGAGTCATCATTTATGTTTAGTGTCCAAGTATTGAAAGGAGTACCACTATACTAGTATCATCATTTTTAAATAAGCATGTCTGAGGTCTGCAAAAATATAGTCCCATAAAGCAGCAAACACAATGGCGTCCACAAAATATGCCTCAGCAAACAGCAATTTTGCAAGACTAAATGTTTTTAAACTGTTTATATAAAGCCTATTGATGGTCACTTTTAGGTAGCTGGGATGATGATGAAATGATGAATGCATTTTCAAGTCTATTAGTTTCATCTCAGTTGTTGCTGCTACCCCCTTGTTGGTTTTAATCAACTTCAAACCATACTAGCAAGTAGCAATATGGCAGTACCTTGATTATGATTTGTTGTGCCCCCATTCTGCAGGCCACATACTCTTGAAACTAGGTCCAAGCTATTCTTAAAAAAGTTCTAATTGCATTGGCAGTTCTTTGACCAAACATTTATGAGACATGTTTTTACTGTCAATACAAAAGGAGCATGTTGTTTATTTCCTTTCTGAAACTTCTTAGTTGCATAATTAGTTTACGGGTCAAATTTTCATTGTCATGCCAAACAACTCAAATTCTGGAAAGTTTTCACTGTTCATAATTTTTGTTTCACAAAATCTTTGCTGCACAATTTTAGTTTAATTTATTTTCTCGCCCATTATTTTTTACAGTCTGAGTGAGATTCAAAGTGCTCGAGGGATTGTGGATGTGCTAGATGAAATGTTAAATGCTCTGGACCACCGGCATCCTGAGGTGACTTTCTTATAAAGCACTAAGTTTTGGAATATTTCAGTACATTGGATCACTTTGGTAGTTTTATTTTGTCATTCAGTTCAAGTTATTTTGAAGTGATCTTAGCTATACTATACCTTTTTGGCTTTTTTCTTTTTTCAATTAAAGAATTTTTTGGCATAAACCATTTGTTATGTTAATCATCTTTGTGATATGATATGTAAAATTATAGTTTTATTTATTATATTGTCATGTTGAAAGATGTTATTACTCCAATTTTTTTGTAGGTAGGATTATCAATATTGCTGTGAAAGTATTAATCAAGTTTACATTGGATTGCTTTTATTTTTTGAGTATTTTTACCCATTTCCTGATTTATGTGTGTTTTGAGTCAAATATATTATTCCATTGTGAGTTTATCATATTTGTCCAAAGAGAAATGTCATGTAACTAACTTCGGTGCTGTGGTGTGGTGGCATATTTTTCCATTGGGCTCCTAATGAACCATGTTTTCCATAAGGAGTCAGGGTGCAGGAATTCGATTGAGATTTCAGCCCTGTAATTTTTTCTAGATGTTGGTTTCATTTTTGCATAAATCTACCTTTTGTCAAAATGCTTTTGGTCATCAAGGACAATGAGAATCTCAACAGTGCAAGTGCATCTAAACAAGTGCTTTAGTTTTTTTTTGGCCAAGTAGTCTTGTCTATTTGTTTCTTTATCTTTTATATCATGCTCATCGGCGTGGGTTGATCTGATTGGGATTTGTACTGTAGGGTGTAAGGGAGGAGGTCATTGTTGACCTTGTTGGCCAATGCCGATCATACCAATCTCGTGTCATGGATCTTGTTAACAGTACTGGGTATGATTTTCTTTTGTTGTTTCTTTTTCCTTGTATTTTACACCTATATTGTAACAGAACATCTTGTATTCCATCTGCAGCGACGAAAGCCTTCTATTTCAGGCTCTAGGACTAAATGATGAGTTACAGCGTGTTGTTCAGCGTCATGATGACATAGCGAAGGGGATCCCACCTGGTACTGGAGCACCTGTACCTGCTTCTGCAAATGTCAACCAAGGGACTGCCCCACCTAGATCTGCTCCAGTTTCATTTTCTCCACTTCTAAATGTACACGAGGATGATGAACCGGAAGATGAGTTCTCTGTGCTTTCCCGCAGGTAAGTTATTTAATTTTATAATAACTTAATACAAGTTATTTTAATACATGATACTGTTATTTCATGTTTGGTGATTGTTGTTAGGGTCAATGTGGCATATATTATATAGAAGTAAAAACAAATTATAGAGAACAAGCTTTTCTTTGGTTCATTTTGTGTTACTAATACTAAAGCCTGTAGTAAGAAACCTACAGGATTCATTGGCTGATGTACATTATATGCTTGTAGGTCTGCAAGGGATGGTGCAGTAGCACAGAACAATCTGCCTTCTGCTCCAAGAAATGAAAGGCCATACCCAAGCCCACTTCTTCCTCCACCACCAGCATCTAAGAGGCCTGTTAACACTGAAGCAAGCAGTATTGACTATCTTAGTGGTGACTCCTACAAGTCAGAAAAGGTTTCAGATGATTTTATCAACCCAACTGCTCCAGTTAATATATCTACATCATCCCATTCAAAGCCAGAAGCATATCCACCACCAAGTTATGGTAGCAGGGCGGACAGTGTGTCTGACGACTTTATAAACCCAACTGCACCTAGCTTCTCTGCGCCTTCTCGTCCTACAAATGAGGAGCCAACCCGTTCGTCTGTGAAGCAGCAGGAGAGTCTACCTGACGATGACTTCATAAACCCAACTGCTCTTCCTGGTTTTTCGTCGTCTTCAGCTACTAAGGACTCTAGTGAAGATCTTCCAAAGGCTCCATGGGAAGCACAAGCTGCTGCAGGTTCCCTGCCACCACCTCCGGCTAGGTATGGCCAGAGACAGCAGTACTTCGAACAAAATGTGTATTCTGGTGGGAGCAATGGAGGTGGCTACGATGGACTGATGGCACAGACTGAAAGCCTCTCCCTGAACCCACGGAACAGTGAGTCACGACCAACAGCATCCCGCCAGGCTAAACCTGAGGACTCACTTTTCAAGGACCTGGTCGACTTCGCAAAGACCAAGCCTTCGTCTCCTTCGAAACCAGCCAACAGCCGCAGGACCCGCTAAAAACGACTTACACATGTACATTGTGTCGTCCGGCTATTCATTTCACAGGTTAGCGGCTTTAGATTATATACCAATCAAATAAGGGTGTTTGAGGACTGGTTTTCATTGCATTGCATGGGAGATTATTTTGGTTGCGTTTAGAATCACAGCTGTCAGATACAGTACTTGGTCATAATCCTGGGTGTGTGATGTCTACTAGTTAGCTGCTCTTAAATCTCTGTGTTGTCTGCTTTACTTCCATTTTTTTTTTTAACTTAGCTGTGTATATATATGTTACCCAATTCGACAGCAATATTCATAGTTGAGTTTCCAACGTGAGGACAAGACTGGCTGCCTATTTTCAGTGTGGATAAATAGTCTGCAAAGCTTTGTGTAGAGTTCTATGCTCTCTGCAGTTAGATTTCCAACAGGTTGGACAACTGCATCACAATTATATGTGGCTAGTATTTGTTTCTATTTGCAGCAGAGCAGGAAACTTGCATTTAATCCAATGGTCTCTGCAGATAGAATTATTCATGCATTACAAATTTATTTACAGTCGCCTGGTGGCTGAAATATCATTTGAGGACGCGTCTTGGTCGGCCCTCCATGACTCCACGGATGATACTGACGGATCTGCTGGACAAGGAGTGTTTGAACACGTGGTTTCCGTTGCATTGCGAATTATTTCTATTGCCTTTCGACTGTTGTTAGAACCAAAGATGTCAGAGAAAAATACTTGGCCATGAACTCGTGAATTGTGATCCTGGCCATGCCATGTTCTGATGCGTATGGTTAAGAGTAGTAACTCCAAGAAGAGCATCTGAAATAAAAGTTGGATTCAGAAACCTTGTTTCGAAAGGGTTTTAAATAGTTTGCCTCTTCTAGAGACTGCTGAATGGCCGTTTTCATCAGAGTGGAAAAAACCCGCTAGCTTAGCTGCCTCAGCCTTTGGTCAGTTGGCAGTCATCAGTTTCCCTTGTCCGTGGAATTCCATGCTCTACGCAGAAGAATCCCGTCTCAGCACAGCAGGGGCCAGGGAGGGAGGTCGTGTGGAATTCCATGCTCTGTGCTGAAGAAGAATCCCTTTCTCACTAATTCCATGCTGTCGCAGAAGAAATCCCTTCTCTTCTCTGATTAGTACAGTAGTCACGTACCAGTCCAGGCGCTTGCATATGCCGGCGGCTACCTGGGATTCAGATTCAGATTATAGTAACCCCGGGAAGGATTTGAGACCGACGTGATTAGCGTAACACGTACAGTACATAGTTTTTTTTAAAAAAAAAAAGAAAAGAAAGGTAAGGGCCCAAAGTTTTCAAGCTCTAATCGAATAACTAGTGTCAAATTGCGTCAAGAGGTTTTGTCGATTCTGTAACATACTCCATATGATATTTGGAAGAGAGGGAAGCAGGCGTCGTGTGGAAGCTGGCCGAGACAGAAAACGCTGCGCCCCTCCGTCGCGCAACACGCGCTAGCAGCAGCAGCAGGAGTAGGACAGGCGAGAGCGAGTGTGTGGGCGCGGCCGTGCAGCTGCCCTGGTCCAGGAGGCCGGCCGGGACACCCCGCGTCTCTTTCTCTCTATATGCAGCAAATAGGTTCGTAACGCGTGACTCCACGAGGTTGGAATTGGAGAGGGAGGCGAGTCACAGTGAATCAAGGCAGACGATACTTTTAACCGACACGGATAAAAAGGGTTTATCAAGATGGTTTTGTAACTGTCTCGGATCAAAGGTCATAGTTAATATGATCTTTTTCAAGACGGTTTTCTACACGTCTTAGTAAATCGAATATAAAACAAAAATAAAAAACAAATCATGCATACGACCGGCAAGCCCATCCAGGTCTGCCGCTGCCGCTGCCGCCACAGCTACTCACAAAAGGTAGCATCCTCGTTGGATCGCCGCAACACAGGATCCTGCCCCTGGCCGCCCGCCGCCGCAACCGATAGGATCTGCCTTGATTCACCTCGTCGCCGCAGATCCACCGCTTTCATCGCCATCATGACCTCCGCGTCGTCCTCCGTCTTCTGATACGTCGTCGCGATTGCCCTGGAGTGCCCGCTTCTATAATTTTTCAAAGTAAAATAAAGAAGAAAGAAAATTTTCATTTTTTATATTAATTATTATATATGGATGTAGATATATAGATATAGATATAGACAGATAGAAATGGATGTACTAACTCCTTTCCAAATTATACTCGTTCGTTTGATTTTTTTTTGAACCCTAAGTTTGACCACTCGTTTTATTTAAAAAATTATATAAAATATCATATTTTTTTATGGCTTACTTTATAAATTGAAGTTCTTCAAAAAAAAAAAACTTAAATTTGACTATTTTTGCATAAATTTTTTAATAAGACGAATGGTCAAACTTAGGATAAAGAAAGTCAAACGAACTATACATATAGATTAGTATTTTATTCTTTTCAAATTATAAGTTGTTTTGATTTTTTTTGATATATCTATTTTGCTATATATCTAGATATAATGATATATCAAGATATATAATAAAATGGATAAACTAAAAAAAATCAAAATATTTATAATTTAGAATGAAGGGAGTACATAGTAAAAACGTAGGATGTTGTTTCATCAAAAACGAAAGTAGTACTCCCTCCATCTATTTATCTGAGTCATCTTAGAGTCATGCACAAATGACCAAGGAGGGGGTGGCACACGCAGACAAATTGAATTAATTCCAACAAAGGAGAGAGGAGCCACATGCGCAGATTGTATTAATTAGGCCAAATGAGAGAAGCTACATGTGTCTAGAAAGATACAAAAACTGTGGTCCCTAGCTTAGATAACTCTAATTCTTGGAGAAAATTTTTTTGTTAAGATGACTCCGATAAATGAATGGAGGGAGTATTTGATATGCTACTACTTATTTAAAGCGAGTAGAGGAAGAATAAAGTGACGTGGCTCATGGAAAACGCCGTTGGCGACAGACCGATCGTGACTTTCAGTCGGCGTTGCGTCTCTGTAAACAGATGACACCCCCCGCGCTAGCTAACTTCACCTGCTGGTAGCAGTAGTAGTACTGTACCCTTTTCTCTTTTGTTTTTTGCGCGCGAATGTTACTACCGTACTCCGTATTTTTTTTTCGAGGATATATACCTTACTCCGTATTTTTTTTTATTAGGATATATACTTTTTGTTTTCGTTTCATCTAGTGTACACGGAAGTCGCAAGAAACACCTGAGCCTGACTGCATGCCACCGTCTTCTCCTTTGTCCTGGTTCACGGCCGCAGCCATCATCACCCATCCATGCCGCTGCACCATCTGCATGGCAGCGAGCGACCGCAGCCCACACACACGACACGCGCGGCGCAGCGATAGCCGGACGGACAGGTACGCACGGACGCGGCGGAGCGGGAGGCCTGCGACGACGACGGCCCGGTGTAGACCTGGCCCTGGTGGGGTCAGGTTCAGTTGGGTGGCGCCGCGTCACGGTCACGGTCACGTCACGGCCGCACGCGATCCGCATGCCCCGCCCGCCCGGCCTGTGCTACAGTCGCACACCAGCAGCCACGTGATGCCCATATCTGTCGTTGGGTTAGTTGGGTCCCCTAGTTAAGGGAGTGGCATGGTCACGCACTCACGCATCACCCCGCACGGCTAGCCAGATACTCCTAAGTACGGTACCATACTACTACTACTCATATCCTGAAGAAGATTTCTTTTCTTATCTGCATTTTATTTTTTCTATCACACACGTGGCACGCTTGTCTACAATTTATTTTTCTATTACACACGTGGCACGCATGACTACTAGGCATGTTCACAGCCTTTTCAACCGGCTTATATGGCCAGACAGACACGATGACTGTTCTTTTGTCGGTGGTTGGTTCACGTGCTACCCCGACGCGAACCAAATTCAACTCTAATAGTCATAGATCAATATGGCAATACTACATAATCAATCTAATTTCCAAGAAAAAACGTAATATGTATATTTTTTAAGAAAAAAAACATGTACGGCATCTGAGTGAGATCTCTACTCATAATAAGATGAAACTGGGGACATCAACACTTAATCAACGTGCCTCCACTCACCTGCCTTCCTGACCCCACGCGCCCACCCGACTTCCACATCCCTCATTCCCTCGCTCGCGAGTGCTGAAAAAAAAAAAACGCCTTCGCCTCGCCGCCGCCGCCGCTGTCGCTACCACATGAGGAGGAGGAGGCGGCCGTGGCTGCGGAGAGGTGGGCAATGGCCGTCTCTGGCGCACGGCGCCCGGCACTTTGCGCAGGTGCGAGGGCCACCACGGATCCGGTACAGCCAAGCCTGCGGGCCTTGGCGGCACGCCGACTTCGAGCTCCATGCGGGGCCTACGCACGCGAGCCCTCCCGACCTTACGCTACAGCCACGCTGCCTCCGTCAAGCGAGGCGAGGCCTGTCTCCGCCGCTCCGCGCATGTCCCTGATGTGGCAACCCGAGCTCCCATGACTTTCCCTTCCAGATCCGCTTCCAGATAAACTTTCTCCTCGTCCACGCTTCATCGTCACCATGCTGCAGTAGGCCACGAAAAGCAGGAAATCGACCAAGTCAACAACAACAGTTTAATATTTTACTAATTCATACTGTGTTTGGTTCTGCAATGTTTCCTCCACTGCAGTCTACATGGCGTAATTGTCTAGCTTCTCTTTGATTTAGAAAGATCTCTACTCATAATAAGATGAAACTGGGGACGTCAACACTCAATCAACGTGCCTCCACTCCCCTGCCTTCCTGACCCCACGCGCCCACCCGACTTCCACATCCCTCATTCCCTCGCTCGCGAGTCCTGAAAAAAAAACACCTTCGCCTCGCCGCCGCCGCCCCCCCCAAGACCCCCCCGCCGCCGCTGTCGCTACCACATGAGGAGGAGGAGGAGGAGGAGGCCGTGGGCTGCGGAGAGGCGGGCAATGGCCGTTCGCGGCAGGCCGCCCAGTGACAGCACTTGGCTGGGGGCGTGGCGCGTGGGTCTCGGCGCACGGCGCCGGCACTTTGCGCAAGCGCGAGGGCCACGGATCCGGCACAGCCAAGCGGGGCCTTGGCGGCACGCCGACTTCGAGCTCCACGTGGGGGGCCTACGCACGCGAGCCCTCCCGACTTTACGCTACAGCCACGCTGCCTCCGTCAAGCGAGGCGAGGCCTGTCTCCGCCCCGCTCAGCGCGTGTCCCTGATGTGGCAACCCGAGCTCCCATGACTTTCCCTTCCAGGTCCGCACCCAGACATACTTTCTCCGCTGCGTCCACGTTTCATCGTCACCATGCTGCAGTAGGCCGCGAAAAGCTGGAAATCGACCAAGTCAACAAGAACAGTTTAATATTTTACTAATTCATATTGTGTTTGGTTCTGCAATGTTTCCTCCACTGCAGTCTACATGGCCTAATTGCCTAGCTTCTCTTTGATTTAGAAAGATATTAGTTGTTTTTTTTCCCTAATCCTCTATTTGCAGGCGGTTCAGACAGACAAGGCGTACAAGCAACTCTGAAGCACAACAACAGGAGCTAGCATGACAAGTATGTTGTAAGGTGCTTTCTCGAGCTCGATGGCATGATGAAATGATGTTTTTACTTCATTTTAGTAGTGCTTGTTGTTTGTAGAGATATCCCAGGACTATCTGTGAAAGGACTCAAAACATCAGATGGCACGATTCATTTAGAGTTAAGACTTGAGAGCTTCCAAAATAGGTGATATTTTCATGAGTCTGAGTTCTTTAATTAAGATATTTGTTTTGAAAGCCAACACTGTCAGATACTCCAGAAAGAATGCATTGCAACTAAAGGAGTTTATAACTTCAGATTGGTGGCCATACACATATGTATCAGCATTCCCGGTTGAATCAATGAAAACACTAGGCCTCTATATGGGCTACCTATCAGGAATCGGGACTCATACACATATGTATTAGGATTGCTGGATGAATCAATGAAAATGCTACGCCTATATGAGCTACCAGTCAGGAATCGGGACTCCGAATGAATCAATGAAACAGCCAGGATGAGATTTTCAGGACGATGACATTAATCTCAAGCCTTGGAGAGGACATTAATCTCAAGCCATGGAGAGGAGCGTAGGCCCAGTATAGTTATTAGTCATTAGTGTTAAGATACAATGCAAAAGGATTGTTTGTATGGAATGTGTGGTTGAATCAATAATACAAATGAATGAAATACACCTTCACTTTTGAGACGAAAGATGCATGCATGATGTGATTTTGGTTTGTTTTCAGTTAAAAAAGAAGGTTACACTATACTAGAAACTGAAATGAGGTTGCAAGACTTCTTATTTTGTTGTTAGCTTAAATTTCCTACTCAATTTGGATTTCATACATATCGGAAAAACATACTGTATGAGTTTATTTCCTACTCAATTTGGAATAAGCAATCATGGAAAAAATAATCAGGATTTGCTTCCCTTCCACGTGTGAATGACATGCAAACAATTCAAATGGAAAGAAGCAATCACCGAAAATAAAAAGATTTGCACTTCCGTGACCCTCCCGCTCTCCAATTTCTTCCATGTTTGCCCGCCAGAACCAATCTCTTCCCTGTTTATCCATCCAATTTCTTCCATGTTTATCCACCATACCCAATTTCTTCCCTGTTTATCGATCGCGTTCAAGTTGACGTTAATTACCGCCACCGACTAGTGCCGTGATCATGATCTGTCTCTTCTTCCATGATTATCTCCACTTTCATGCATTTTGGGAACAATCTAACTATAATTCAAATATTACGAACAATTCACTGAAAGTAATATTTTTTGTAATAGAGCAACACATGATTAAACATGAATTATTATGGTATTTTTTTTTCCATTGCAAAGCACGGGCATTGGCTAGTAAGCGATTATATTAGAAGAGGTGAAAACGGTTTACTCACCCAAAGGCATATTTATATAGACCAAATCTCTGATAATGTGGGGGTTGCTGATTGGATCGGACGTCGGAAAGTCGTTGGTCTCCTCTTTCTTCCCCACCTTTCTTCTCGTCTTCTCCCTCGTTGCTACTTTGGTTGAGATTATAGAGCTCAAGATTCAAGAACTAGAGATAGCGTGGGAGTGGGACGGGGGACTGCACGTCCATATGTTTCTGAGAGCGGTGGAGGAGATGCCACCCGTGCTGCTTTGTGGGGCCACACGGGAGGACTGCTCGCTCCTAAATGCCGATGGGCTATCTCATGAATGGATGGACTTGTTGCGGGTACAGTAATTATGAGTAAAGTAGAAGATACACTGGGGAATAGAACGAACCATTCAAACTCTTTGATTAATTATAGGGTAGTGTGCTAACGTCCGACGTTTTATCCGCTTCCGGACGTAGCGTGACTGGATTGGGCTGCCCCACCGCCCACCGCCCACCACTCCACCTGCCACTCCTACATCCCCCGCATCCCTCCAGCGACCGTGACTCCATCTCCATTCCCCCACCTCTCGAGCCTGCCACTGCGCGCCACACGCGCGTGCTCCCCCTGTCGCGCGCTCCCTTGCTCCTCCCTCAAGCGAGCTGCCCTCCCTCCCTTCTTCCTCCTCCTCCCCGCACCGGAGTAGGGGGCGACAACTGCGGCTGGCGAGGACAACATGCTCCCTCCCTCCTTGCTCTCTCTTCCTCATCTCTTACCTCCGTGCAACCGGAGTAGGAGACGATGGCGCGGCTTCGACGAGGTAGGTGGGAGGATCTGAATCTGAGGCCTCCATCTTCCTCCTCTGGATCTGGATATAAGCTCTCCTCCCCCTTCTCCTCTAGATCTGACCCCTCTCCCTTCTTGTGCTTCTCCTTTCTCCCTCCTCCCCCTCGATCAAAGGGCTTTTTTTGGTGGTGGCTTGGGTTCTGGTGAGCTCTCGGGTTCAGCTATCACGCGTGTTGCAATGGTGTTCCCTGGAAGCTGCAGTACGTTTTCGAATGATGTTGCAATACGCTAGGGTTCCGGCGAGCTCTCAGGTTCAGATCTCACTGTTGTTGTAACGGTCCTCTCTGGATGTTGCAGTAGGTTTCAATAGTTGTTACAGTACTGATTTTTTAGGTGATATTTTAGTAGTGTGTTGTGTGTTGTTGCAACAGTTGTTCGGGTGTTGTTGCAGTATTATGTTTTATGGTGTTTCAGTAAACTCCACTCAATGTTTTAGCTGTCTTTGTTCTTTTGTTTCAGTTTCTTCAATCTGCATGTTGCAGTAGTATGTTGCGTGTTGTTGCAACAGCCGTTCGGGTGTTGTTGCAGTACCATGTTTATATTGTTTCAGCAAACTCCACAATGTTTCAGTTGTGTTTGTTTTGTTGTTGCAATAATATGTTCATGGTGATTCAACTTCTTCACTCCATTATTGGAGCTATTTTGTCTCTATTTATAATCGCAGTGTATATGTTTCACTGTGTTTCAACTGCTTCAATCTATTTTATTACAACATCATGTTTACTATTGTTGCGCTATCATGTGCATTGTGTTGCAGCCGGAAATAGATTGGGGGGAGGGATGGCTGTATAGGGGTGAGCTGGTGGTGGTGGACGGATGTGCTTTGGGTCCGTCGAGGTTGGGGAGTGGGGGGAGGAGGGGGGCAGATCCCGTGCTCATAGGGTGCGAGGGACGGGCTCCTTCCATAGAGAGCCAACGAAGGGTGGTTCCGATTCTCTTTTCTCCTCCTCCGGGGTAGGTAGGGCGGGCGGGGTCTCTTCTCTTCTCCTCCGTGATGGGTGGGTACGGCGACGGGGTCGGTGGGGGCGGGCGCGATCGTTTGGGGGAGGGGGGAGGGCAGATTTTTCTTTTCTTGAGTGGGGCGGCGGCATCCGGACGCACTCACGCGTCGAACGTCCGGCACTGGTACGACCGTATTTATATAGTAAAATCAAAGGGGAAGTTCTAGAGAGAAAACTCCCCCGCAAAAATAATGCAATGTAAGTCGCACGCACATCTCGGGCTGTGGAAAGTTGCCGTGGGTGCAGAGAAGTTCCCTCTTCGAGATGGTTACTTTACGGATATATTTTCCCACGGTATCCGATTTTAATTAAAGAGGGTAAGATCATTGAAATCTATTTGTAACAGGACTATCCATCCGAACAAACTTCGTCGGATTTGGTACGTCATCAGCGGATACATCCGGATAGACTGCACGTAGATGCATAATAGTGCCAAACTTTGAATCTCCTATATTCTCTTGACAAAGCTTTTGCAAATATCATTGGATTTTGACCATGAATGCTCTTGGTCGGTGCTAATGTTTCAAGAAAACTCTTTCTAGATAGCTTATATGTTCAAAAGAGGCTACCAAGCTTGATTCGTGGGTTTTTGAAACTTTAGAGAACTAGGTAGCGTGCCCGTGCGTTGCTACGGGACATCTAAATTTTTATACTACTAGCAAAACATGCCCGTGCGTTGCACCGGGGGTGTAAATCTATTGTCTGGTACTCGTGACAATAGCAAATGTGTCTATTTGTCGTAATGGGACTTATTATTGCGTGATCATCTAAAGCTAGTTATCTTTGTTTGATTTTTAACTGGACCAACTTTGTTTCATTAAATATCAAAGCCAATAACTAAATACTCGTGCAATAAGTATTAACCTTATGTGAGACTACTATACACATTTATTGTGAGGCCGAGAAATCTGAGCAAACCACAAATCCACGCAGGCCAAGTCACAAACATAATAATTTATTTTATTTGTTTTATGATGACAATGATATCCATAATATAACTTAATTTGGCATTAATATGACAATGTCCTATTAAACATGAAGCAAATTAAAATACAGCCTATTGTCGCTATAGAAAAGATAAATTATACGTAAATATATATCATAATTAACGCTTCATACTATCTGGTGTTGCTATAACTAAATATCAAGCTTTGTGACTTTCTTTAAATAAAAACAATAAAAATATGTAATTATAGTCGGGCAAGGAGTTAGTTGCCGACATGTCAAGAATTGGATAATGTGCTGATAATTATGATAGGAGACCTCTCTTGTTTTTTTCACATGTCAGTCCTCGTCGAAGGTTCTAGAGTTACTTTTATTTAGATTGAGTTGGAAAACAAACTGATCAAGATTTTTACTTTGTGAAGTATTGATTGATTTAGATTTTAATAAAAACAAATTTTTGTTTATAATCAAAATACATCAACAACTTAGTGGTCAAAATATTTTTTATGACAAATTATTAGTGACCTTATTTATTTTTGTTATTATGTTTATATGAAAAAGTACCACACATAGAAGAACCCGTGGGAAAAATTGATACAAAAAATCACGCAAAACACAAAAAAATCAGAAGAAGAAAACATAGAAAAAATAAGAATATGAAAAACAGGAGAAAAATTGAAACAGAAAACCAAATGGAAAAGACACAGAAAGCACCTGGATATATGGAACACAGCCGAAAAACCAAATTGCAAAGAAAAGAAGGAAACTTTAGTTTTTCTCTCTCTTTATCTCTCTCATGTTTTTCTTTTCCTTTGCTTCTCTGCCTTGTCCCGAAGCCACATCAAGGAGCTGAAGTCCCGAAGTCTCCTCCTCCCACACCGACAGTCCCGACCGCTCCTGATGGTGCGTCTAAGTTCCAACGCCCCAACCCTGCGTGTGCACGGAGGAAGCCTGCCATTCTGCGCACAAAGGAAGCCCGCCCTGGCTGCGCGCCATCGCCGTCGTGCCAGGCCGCGCGCCATCGCCGGCCGGCGCCCGGCCAAGCTCCAGCACGGGAGTACGGCACCGCGCCGCGCCCCAGCACACGCACTTGCCTGCGCCGCCTCCGCCGCTATGCCCTCGCCCGGCTCGCTCTGCCTCTTCCCCATATGGTGAAGGGCAACGAGCCTCGCAATTGGCGCATGATGTGCGATGTCAGTCGAGCTGGAGCAAACATGTGATTGGCTATGTGAGCGAACGAGCGAGCTCATCCAAGCTGCAAGCAGAAGCGGCAGAAAGCACGTTGTCTCTGTCTTGCCGATGGGTTTGCTATCTGCATCAAAGTCGACGGCTCGAAGGGGTGGCCGGCGGCCGGATTCTTTTTTCCTGTTTGAACTTCTTGCTTCTGATTTTTGTTTGCAGCGATGATTTGGTTTCTATGTTGTTTTCTTGCTCGAATTCGTGAATACATGGATGGCAGTTCGATATATACATGTCGTACATGAGAACCCCATGTTGGTCTCCAACTCTATTACTCTATCTAACTTAGTTCTCCAACTCTGTTTGTAGGAAATCTTTGAGGCCACGCACTCAGAACCTAAAACAATAGAAAAGTGAAGCTGGAGAAAAATTAGTCTGGTCACGTCATAATATGTTTTGGAATCGGTTTCCCATATCACATTAGATAACTAACGTGTATAAACACGAACTATATAGAGTCTTTTTTTATTGTCATAGGACGGCAAGGGAAATAGAATAGAATTCAGCTTATCTACTGTTAATGCTCCTTTCTATTCGGCCAATCCGTCTCACATGCAAACATCAGATACATCATAATTGAATTTGGACTCTAATAATGCTTTTCTCCTTTGTTACATATGCAACTCAATCCAAATATATCACGGTGCACAGAATTTCCAAACTCAAGTCGCACATGAACTCTCCACACCAAAGTTTTCGTAGAAGTTACAGATACATATTCTTCTCTATTTGCATTAGAGTTCCTATTTAAATTTGGGATTGGTAAGATCTATTTAGATTACGAATTAGGCTTTCTAGCTATCTATATATATAATAGGATAGCCACAATGAGCTAGTTAGGGGACGATGGATGAAAAAATGGATGGACCAAAAAAGATGGGCTAAAATTTTGCCTCTTTATTATTAGGTATAGAAGAACACACGAATTGCACGATAAGATAATAATATCGTGAAATTAAATACCAATGTTAAAGTGACAATTAATCCAAAAACAAAGTTTGTGGCATTTAATCTGAAAAAACAATGTTCATGAAATTAACACGTTCACAGATAGCATGGCGTTGTAGGCTCAACACATTAATGTATAGATCTTTTTGTGATGCAGCTAAGATAATATTTTTTTTATCGGGCGGAAAGAAATCTCCAATATCCATTTCTTTCTTTTGTGTCCTAATTTTTGTATGTCAATTGTTAAGTACCTCTGTGTTGCAATAGGATTACAATCATATGTATATCTGATAACTGTGAAGGATTAACTCCGACCAAATACAATTCAGTCCACCAGTTCAAATTGATGATGCTCCTTTTGAGTAGAGCACACTGTGAATTTGAGACGAAGCATGATCAACATAAAAGTACACAAATTCTAGCCACCTAAGAAGACATGCATAGCATCGAAATACAATTTGATAAAGAGGACTTGATCAGTTTTATAAAAGCATGTCACAACCAACTCTAGAACTGGACAAATTAAATCCGATAGACATATCGGGCATGAGGTTCATGCCATTGTATATTCGTATTTGCTCACCCTTGTTGTACACAGGCCTGGTAAAAGTTCTTTCAGCATAGTCATGTCCGCAGCTCAGCCAGCATGATGGTATTCACAATGTCCTCTAGCAGACCAGCCACATACCTATCCAAAAAAATCAAAGAAAAAAAAATCTGTAGGATACCCTGATGAGTAACTCATGCTCGTTGGCTTACCGTAGATAGATCCAAACCAGCAAATCACTCACACAATAAATGGAAATAGACAGTGTTGCACTTAGAGAAACTGAAATTTGTTGGAGCCTTCTCAGAGGAAATTTGTAGGATCCACAAACCTCTCTATCAAATAGAACCTGTCGAAGCAATGAGATCAAAAGCAAACAAAATTGTCAAACTTTTATATAAGTTCCATTTATACAATTATATAAAATTAGACCATTATAAAAAAGTTATACGCTAGGCCAAAAAGATGCAGATATATGATTGTCACAATTTTACTGGGAAAAAAACAGCATCGTAATTATATTACCCCACTGTCCCTATTGAAATGCTGAAATCAAGAACCCAATAGAGCAACAAAAGGTTCCTTTTATTTAACATACGATTTGACTGGGGATCGTATGTTGATCGATGACCCGAGGTCTTTGTCACACCAAAATGTGCCCATGTGTTATAACGGGAACAAAATAATGACATGAAAAGTTTAAGTTTAAACATATGTTGTACTATTATAAAAAAAATCAATTCTTTAGGACACAAAAGCTGCCAATTATCACTCAACATGAAAACACAAACAGTTAGAATGGACAGTGGTATGGCAAATGACAATGGCAAATGCTTCCATATGTCTAGTTCCATCCCGATCACAGTAGGTCACAAACACAAACAGTTAGAATGGACACTGATATGGCAAAATGCTTCCATATGTGTAGTTCCATCCCGATCACAGCAGGTCACAATTGTATTAGTATGTGACCATTTCTTTGTGTGATTGTTGTACTTCACCGAGTTAAATTCATCCCTTGGCACTCCTGAATGCAGCTTGTGAGTTCTTTAACTACTAAATGGTAACCTTCTAGATTAAGATGCTGATATCATATTAGCAGCCTGCATAGCTCGAGATGAGGAAAATGCTAGCCCCCATGTCAATCTTGCTGTTGATCTGGATGAAACCAGAACACAAGATGTTGCTGCATCCTATGGCCTGATATGAATCACAAAGTGCATAATAGACAATAGCAATACAGTAGTGAAGGTGAGGATGCATCATTGCTAGAATGTCTGCTAATCAAATATTAAAATGCATTAATAATATGAGTAAAGGAAACTGAATTTGTGAGACTTACAGTCCAGTATGTGAACAACCTAGTACTGTTGTCTACATAGAGGTCAGGTCTAACCTGATGAACCAAACATCACATAAATGACAGACACTTCCAAGTTGCAAGTGACTGCTGAAAATGGTCAACTCTGCTGAGATCCTCCCCCAAATGATTCCCCTCAAAATCCATAGTTGGGACAGGCTAAATTCGTCAGCCTACAAAATCCAGAGCCTTTGCACCATAGTACTTATAATGTGAACAAGGGTTCCCGATCTTCCGAAAGGTTCTGGTAACTCTCGATTTGGCGAAAACGAGACACAAGTCGATCCGGCTTCCGAACAAAGACGATCCGAAACCCCGCAATCGCAGTACCACGTCTTCTTCGGTTATCAACCGGCGTTGCACGGTTGACCTCGCCAAGAAGGCTAATCCTTGCCTGCGAATCGAAGAACACAAGCAAGAACAAAGAAGAAAGCAACCAATTTGCAAATGAATGATTAAGCTCACGAGTTGGGGTCTCACAAACCGATGAAACGGCGAAACTGTTCTTGACAGATTAATCTAAGCAAAACCCAACCCTAACTTGGGCGGCGGCTACTGTTTATAAAGAGTCTAAGGTCGTGCAAGACCCCCCTGGACGCACCCCTAATGGGTTCCAACTCGATACAAGGCCCAAAGACCAAAATACGACGTCGCAGCGTCAGGACAGATTCTGGACGTCAAATTGTTTGGACGATTCCCGATGACTCCGGATGAATTTGGGCCTCCAACAAGACTCATTGGAAAGGTCTTTTCGTTATCTTTCTTTAGAGTCTAAGAACGTCCAATTCCGAGTCCGGATGCATCCTGGGCGTCCAATTTAGTACAGACTGCTCCTGGACTCCGAGACGGATTCGAAGTCGACTTGGTCTGGGCCTCCACCTTGACTTGAGCGCCCTTGCTGGTCCTTCACGCCTCCAAGCCCTCCTCTATGTATCTCCCGGTCCTCTCCATGATTCCTAATCATAATATAATCATTAGGTAGCAATCTATTCTCTAAATCATATAAAGAGTTACTTAGGAACGAGCTCACCTGTAAATTTAATTGTCGCGAGCTCTTGTGATTGGACCTTGAATGTTCAGCGGAGGATCATTGAGTGTATCCGAAGGAGTGATGTCCTCATCATCCTCCCCTCTTGAATTGGAGTCGTCCTCGACTCAAGCTCATCTTCTTCTCCCAAGTATGATGTTAAATCTGCAATGTTAAAAGAAGGACTAACCCCGAACTCGGGTGGCAACTCAAGTTTGTATGCATTATCATTTATTTTCTCAATAACTTTATAAGGACCAGCAGCTCTTGGCATTAATTTAGATTTACGCAGCTCTGAAACCTATCCTTTCTCAAATGTAACCATACTAAATCACCCGGCTCAAGTTTAATTTCTTTCCTACCTTCACTTCCAAAGAATTCTATACTTTTCATTCATCTTTTCGATATTTTCTTTAGTTGTTTCATGCAACTTACGAATAAATTCAGCACGTGCACTAGCATCACTATGGGTTCTTTTAGTGGTAGGTAAAGGTAAAAGATCAATAGGAGCACGAGGGTTAAAGCCATACACTACCTGAAAAGGACTTACCTTAGTGGTAGAATGTGTCGCCCGATTGTAAGCAAACTCCACATGAGGCAAACATTCCTCCCACATCTTTAAATTTTTCTTCAAAATAGCTCTCAACATGGTGCCCAAAGTGCGGTTCACTACCTCTGTTTGTCCATCGGTTTGTGGGTGACAAGTTGTAGAAAACAACAATTTTGTACCCAACTTATTCCATAGAGTGCGCCAAAAATGACTCAAGAATTTTGCATCACGATCTGAAACAATAGTACAAGGCATACCATGCAAGCGAACAATCTCTTTGAAAAAGAGGTCAGCAATAAAGACAGCATCATCACTTTTATGACAAGGTATAAAATGCGCCATCTTAGAAAATCGATCCACAACAACAAAAATGCTGTCCCTCCCCCTCTTAGTCCTAGACAATCCCAAAACAAAGTCCATCGAAATATCGGCCCAAGGAATAGAAGGAACAGGAAGAGGCATATACAAACCATGTGGATTCAAGCGAGACTTAGCCTTTTGACATGTAGTGCAGCGTGCCACGAACCGTTCAACATCTCTCCTCATCTTTGGCCAAAAGAAGTGTGTGGTCAACATATCCTCCGTCTTCTTAGCACCAAAATGCCCCATCAAACCTCCTCCATGTGCTTCCTTCAACAACATTAGACGAACAGAACCAATCGGAATGCATAGACGGTTAGCTCTAAACACAAAACCATCATTGATCACAAACTTGTTCCATGTACGTCCCTCTTTACAATTCAGCAACACATCTTTAAAAACAGGATCAAGCACATATTGTTCTTTTATTGATTCAAGTCCAAAAATTCTACAATCAAGTTGGGACAAGAAAGCATAGCGTCTAGACAAGGCATCGGCAATCACATTATCCTTCCCCTTCTTATGTTTAATAATATAAGGAAAAGATTCAATAAATTCAACCCACTTAGCATGCCTACGATTCAGATTATTTTGAGAGCGAAGATACTTAAGCGATTCATGATCTGAATGTATAATAAATTCTTTAGGCCACAAATAATGACGCCACGTCTCTAAAGAACGCATACAAGTGCATACAATTCTTTATCATACGTAGAATAATTAAGAACAGGACCATGCAATTTTTTTCGCTAAAGTATGCAACAGGCTTACCTTCTTGCATCAAAACACCTCCAATGCCAACTCCACTAGCATCGCATTCTAGCTCAAAAGTCTTACCAAAGTTAGGAAGTTGCAGCAATGGTGCGTGTGTAAGCTTGTCCTTCAAAGTGTCAAAGGACTCCTCTTGTGCCTTACCCCAATGAAACACCACACCTTTCTTTGTCAACTCATGCAATGGGGCAGCAATGGCGCTGAAATCCTTGACAAAGCGGCGATAGAAAAACCCGCAAGACCAAGGAAACTTCTCACCTGTGTGATACTTGTAGGCACCGGCCAACTCTTTATGGCTTCAATTTTCGTCTCATCCACTTGAATTCCCCGTGGAGTAACAACATAGCCAAGAAAAGAGACTCGATCCGTGCAAAAGATGCACTTCTCAAGGTTACCAAATAAACGTGCATCACGCAAAGCATTAAAAACAGCACGTAAGTGTCCCATATGTTCATCCAAAGACTTGTCAGTAAATCAGAATATCATCAAAGTAAACTACCACAAATCGTCCAATGAAAGCTCTTAAAACCTCATTCATTAAAAGCATAAAAAGTACTAGGTGCATTAGTCAAACCAAAAGGCATTACTAACCACTCATACAACCCGAATTTGGTTTTAAAAGTCTGTTTTCCATTCATCTCCAAGTTTCATTCTAATTTGGTGGTAGCCACTACGCAAGTCTATCTTTGTGAAAATTACAGAGCCACACAACTCATCAAGCATGTCATCAAGCCTAGGAATTGGATGATGATATCTAATAGTAATATTATTAATGGCTCTACAATCAACACACATACGCCAAGAACCATCTTTCTTAGGAACCAAAATCACAGAACGGCACAAGGACTAAGGCTCTCACGTACATACCCGCGGTCCAAAAGCTCTTGGACTTGTCGCTGAATTTCCTTAATCTCCTCGGGGTTGGTTCGATAAGCAGCTCGGTTTGGAAGTGTTGCTCCCGGGATCAAATCAATTTGATGCTCTATTCCTCTCATAGGTGGCAGCCCCGGGGTATCTCGGCTGGAAAAATGTCCTCATACTCCTGTAAAAGGTTAGTGACAACAGGAGGCATCGAACTAACAACATCTTCAAGCGAAAATAAGGCTCGCTTGCAAACCAAAGTATAGCATATATCATCATCAAAAATTTCAGCAAGATCAGTTTTTGTTGCAAGCATAGCAGCACCCTTCAATTTAATTCCCTCAACCTTAGAATTAGGCGCCGACTTATCTCTGTTTTAGGTGGGTAAATAGAATTAGCAACTTGCTGATTTTCAGATTTAGCATCATGCAAACTAGCAAATAGCGTTCTTTTTCAGCTTGTACAATTTCAGCGGGGGGTCATAGGAACCAAAGTAATTTTTTTTCCTTTATGCATAAAAGTGTAAGTATTACTTCTACCATGGTGCATAGCATCATTATCAAATTCCCAAGGACGACCCAATAAAAAGTGAACAAGCTTCCATAGGTACCACATCACAATCAGCATAATCGGTATAGGAACCAATGGAAAAAGAAACTCGCAAGTTTGTGTTACCTTAACTTTGCCCGCATCATTAAACCACCGTGTAGGTTATAGGGATGGGGGTGTTGGCGAGTGGCCAAGCCAAGCTCCTTGACCAAATCTGAACTCACCAAATTTTGACAACTACCTCCATCAATGATGACACGTGCTCGCCGATTGTTGATGACGAAGAACAGTTGGAACAAGTTGTGGCGTTGCAGCCTTCTCCGGTTGTTGTACCTTTGTGCCGAAAGGCCGCTGCACAATGACGCTTCAGTAGGTGGTGGTCGTGTCATCGGTACCCAAAACTTCATTGTCCACCTCCACAAAGGATCTTCTTCATCCTCTTCCTCAATGTCGAGGCGCCGATGTACCCATCGTCAGTAGCAATGTATGCCCGGCCGACTAGGGCAATCCTTCCGCACATGACCGAATCCTTGGCAGCGGTGGCACTGAATGCTAGGAGTGCGCCTGTTGAAGCAATGGAGGATGCACTCTTGGAAGGTTCCTGCAAAGAATTTTTACCTGAACCGGATGTCCGCGAAGTAGGTGTCTGTCTGTTCGTTGGTAGAGGCGCCCGAAAAGAGGATGCCTTGGGAAGGCCCAAAGAGGACGCCATGCGTGGAGTGTACGAGGTGCCAACCTTGCCTTTGCCCCCCCGCTTATTACGTCCCCTCGCAACTCCTTCTCTGCAAGCATAGCAAACTGAAACAAGCTGGTTGACAAGTATTAAAATCCTTATAATCAACTATGTTCTGAATTTCCTCCCTCAATCCTGAATAAAAACGAACAATAGAATCCTCGTTTCCCTCTACTATACTACAACGCATCAATCCTTTCCGAAGCTCACCATAGTAATCCCGCACGCATTTATCTCCCTGTTCTAAAAGCGCATCAATTTCTTACGTAGATCCCTATGATATGATGGCGGCACAAATCTATCACGCATAGCAACCTTAAGCTCTTCCCAAGTTCTAGGTTGGCAGTTATCTGCAACTAAACCTGTCCACCAAATGATAGCAAAATCTTTAAATTCACTAGTGGCTTGTCTAATTCTATGTTGCTCGGGCACAAGGTGGGCACTAAATTTTTGCTCTCTTGTCATCTCCCAATCAAGGTATCCCTCAAATCATAATGTCCCGAAAAAGAAGGTATGGTAAATTTGACCTTAGCATAAGGATCATCAGGAGCATGAGCACGATTACCTCGATGGCGGTTGCCACCCATACCTGTGGTGTTGTTGCGAAGACGTCGACGTAACCTATTTTCCCTTGTCGCCGCTTGATCAACATTACCATTGGTGTCATAGATCTCATCACCAGCGTCCGCCGCCTCCATTATCTTCTTCAAAGGTGGCTGAACTTCTAAGGCGACTACCCCGTTGGTCGGTGTGGACAATCGTTTTTCCAATCTCTCAAGTGTGTTGCCGATCTTGAGTTCAATGAGCGCAGCGATTCTGACCTTTGTGACGCCTCCTCGTTCATTTCCTTCGAGCATTACTTACAAAGAGATTGTAGTTGCTCTTGGGCGACACACTCGAGAACTCTTTGGGAGAACTAGCGTCGTCATCATCCTGCCATTGTAGACACAAAACACAAGCAACAAACGGTGAAGGTTATCCCTAAAAGTTCTACTATGAACGGTGGAGTGGTGTCTCTCGGGATCGACAAACTAATTACTTCTTACCAAGCTCTCACAAATGTTCTTACCAAAGAAGACAAAGGACACCGGAAGTCGTAGACCACGATTGCGTGAAATGTCAAACCTGTCTTTGTCTAGAAGAATGTGGAGCTTGGAAGGCACAAAAAGAGACAGATAGTATATCCGAACACAAGTCGAGATGCATAGTAATGCTTTGAATTATAGTCCACGGTGTTCGTTCTTGTTGCCGGCCTAAAATGCTCCAAGTTCTAGATGTGTGTGACCAAATAAGATGAAGGAAAAAAAAAAACAAGTATGATGGATAGCAAAAGCACTAGAAACAAGGCACAACACCGACAACCGAGCTCGGATTTTTCCTTTTTCTGAATTTTCCCAGATTTTTGCAAAAGGCACTAGTAGAAATCAAACTTTTTATTTTTTCACTATTTTTTTATATTTTTTCTCTGAACAAGGATCACAAAAGATGCAACCACAAAAATTGGCACCTACAACCGAGGTGGGATGTGGTCTCTGAAAATTCAAAGACGTTCTCCTCGAAAAACGTGCGAAAACCTTGATAATTTTTTTTTTTTATTTTCCTGAATTTTTTTTGGCAATTTTAACGAAACCAAACAGGCCGTAGGCGAGTTTGGGTCACCTCGAGAATGGTGTCAAGAATCTGCTCAATTTTTTTTCAGATTTTTTCGATAACCGAGCGAAAAGTTATGCCTGCTTTTAAGGAAGATACCTCAAGTTATGTTTTCCGAAAGGCACAACACGGCGGCGGCAAGGGGCAAAGCGTCCCTAAACTCCAACACCGATCACGTATTCGCCGATGATGATGTAAGGAGAGCTGCGATGCAGGCGAAATAACAAATGGCCGGCAACCTATCTAGGGTTAGCGGGCGAGAGATCACACAAAGGCGGCTAAGCGGGGGCAAGTCGAGTAATGTGGTGGCTTCGACTTGTGTTTGGGGATGGTGGATAGGGTAGATACGATTAACAAAAACTCACACAATGGACTCTAGCACGACCTAACCAAAGAACAAGACCTCGACCGGACACAAAGTCAACACGACGTACTCAAACCGAAATATGCAAAGGCTATGACGCTGAAGGCTATAGGACATGAAAATAATATGGCGGTGGACTATAGGGCGAAGAAGGCGAAACACTCAAAACTAAGGTGGGATATGAACTCGACGGTATACCCGAAGCTCGATTACCACTTAATGTGAACAAGGGTTCCCGATCTTCCGAAAGGTTCGGTAACTCTCGATTTGGCGAAAACGAGACACAAGTCGATCCGGCTTCCGAACAAAGACGATCCGAAACCCCGCAATCGCGAGCACCACGTCTTCTCGGTTATCAACCGGCGTTGCACGGTTGACCTCGCCAAGAAGGCTAATCCTTGCCTGCGAATCGAAGAACACAAGCAAGAACAAAGAAGAAAGCAACCAATTTGCAAATGAATGATTAAGCTCACGAGTTGGGGTCTCACAAACCGATGAAACGGGCGAAACTGTTCTTGACAGATTAATCTAAGCAAAACCCAACCCTAACTTGGGCGGCGGCTACTGTTTATAAAGAGTCTAAGGTCGTGCAAGACCCCCAGGACGCACCCCTAATGGGTTCCAACTCGATACAAGGCCCAAAGACCAAAATACGACGTCGCAGCGTCGGGACAGATTCTGGACGTCAAATTGTTTGGACGATTCCCGATGACTCGGATGAATTTGGGCCTCCAACAAGACTCATTGGAAAGGTCTTTTCGTTATCTTTCTTTAGAGTCTAAGAACGTCCAATTCGAGTCCGGATGCATCCTGGGCGTCCAATTTAGTACAGACTGCTCCTGGACTCCGAGACGGATTCGAAGTCGACTTGGTCCAGGCCTCCACCTTGACTTGAGCGCCCTTGCTGGTCCTTCACGCCTCAAGCCCTCCTCTATGTATCTCCCGGTCCTCTCCATGATTCCTAATCATAATATAATCATTAGGTAGCAATCTATTCTCTAAATCATATAAAGAGTTACTTAGGAACGAGCTCACCAAATTTAATTGTCGCGCGCGAGCTCTTGTGATTGGACCTTGAATGTTCAGCGGAGGATCATTGAGTGTATCCGAAGGAGTGATGTCCTCATCAACTTATCATGTGTGGGAAGCACAACTGAACCAGAAAGGCTGAACCAAACCAATTGCCTCGACACCTGAAATGCCATAACCACTTGATGCATGACGGCAAAAAAAATATAGTATAAGTAATTGACAAATTGCGTTGTCACATTAGAATGAGAACACAAACCTCACAAGCTTGCTTAAGATCCTTGAGCTGATTGTTTAGGAACAATGGACTTGTATCGTGATCTGTGCAGATGATAGATAAATATATAGTTAGTTGATGATATATATGATATACAACTTTCATATATATATTTTTTATGCACAAAATAGATCCATGGGAATGTATTTAGCACTCTATGTATCAACAATTCACAAATCAGTCTCACAGACCACGAAGCTATAACAAGGCATCATCATAAATCACAGAGGATAACCTAGTCCAAAGTTCCAAACAATGATTGATGGCCGTGTATTACTATGAATATAAATACAATTAATTCCATCCTTAATCAAGTCAATAGAAAGTTATAAACTGGCACTTACGCTTCAGGAAATCTCTCTCTCTCTCTCTCTCTCTCTCTCTCTCTCTCTCTCTCTCTGTGTGTGTGTGTGTGTGTGTGTGTGTGTGTGTGTTTGTGGTTAGCAAGTAGAGAGCAGAATGAGAAGATACATGCAGTTTTGTTGTCACTCTAGATGATGCAGAACAGGTAAGTAGGCAAGCAGTAACCAGTAATCATGAGCAGCAGCTCACCAACGCGGAGCTGCCACCGGAACACCAGCCTTCCCACGTTGTTGTGCACCCGTCCGTGCCCTGGAACACCATGGATCTCCAAAGGGGAAAAAATTAGAACCAATCTTGTTCCAGCCCTTCACCTTGAGGAGATTGAGTGGGACTGGATCTGAGGGCACCACGGAACTAAAGCTGTTGCTGTCGCCACTCTCCTTCAGCGGCAGCTGGAGCCCGGCCTCGTTCATGAAGAGATGGCCTGGAGGCTATGGATCCCGGCGTTGGGATGGCCGCCGCGCCATGGATCTCGCCTCTTGGTCATCATGGCCCGTCCGCCGAGGACCCGATGCCACGCCTTCCTGTACACCTTACCCACCCATTGTCCGATCTGCGGCAGCGCGGAGGCGAGCGGCGGCGGCGGAGGAAGAGACGGGAAGGCAGGCGTGTGGGAGCAGGCAGAGGAGCAGTGGAGAGAGGAGGCAGAGCACTTCTTAGCACCTTCACCGCAACACCACTGCCATGGCGAAGTGATGCTGCCTAGGCCGGACGTGCGATCTTGGGGAGGAGAAGAGCGTTCTTTGGGTGGCCGGACGTGCGATCTTGGGGAGAAGAGCGTTCCTTGGGTGCGCCAATCAGGGGAGGAGGGGGCACGAAGCGCAAGAGCGGGTGAAGATGATTGCGTGTCGTGGCCCGTGGGTGAGCGGCAGGCAAGGCGAGGGTGCGGTGATTCCGGGATTGCGGTGATTGCGCGGTGATAATTGGGGATTGCTGCCATGCAACCGGGTTGGAGGAAGTCGCGTGTCGCACGCAGTGGCAGAGCGATAACCCATAAAAATTTGACCTCACCAAGATAAATCTCAGATGCTTGGTCTTTTTTATTTATATAGAGATTAGTAACTACGTAATTTACATGCTAAAAGGCTTGTTATAGTTTTATTCAAAATTATAGCCATTGTTTTTTGTTGAAAAATATCGTAATATTTCATAAGAAAACCAGCAAAATTTATGCATAATTTTTGGAGCTAAGATGGTTTTTCTGTAAATTATACAGAACCATGTACACAGACCAATGCGCTCCTTGTGTGCACGAACCTTGTGTTATCCACTGTGCAAAGAAAAATTCCTTGAATTTAATCTTTTCATGGCTAGATATTTTGGTGTGTTTTTTTCTTTGTTTCCAAAACTCATCTTTTATGTACTTGCATTTGTAACTTTCTTTTATTTATTTAATTAATATATTCATCTTTTAGGGTTCTCAAAATAGATCTATTGAACGACGACACAGATAGTGGGCTCATAGAACAATTCATATCTACATGGAAAAAATGATGCTCTTGATGAGAAGTTGTTTGGACAATGTTTAAGTCAAATATTGGAAATATATTGATGCTGAGTTTGAAAATCATCCATCTATGAGTAGATTTGCCTTGAAAATTATTTTCATAAAAAATATTATAAAGATAAGAAGTCAAAGTTACACTTTAAAGACCATATCGCTATCCAAAACGACTTGAATTACCAACCTGGAGAGAATATTTGAGTTAGCCTTCACACGGAGCCTTTTGTCAGGCAATCGGACATATGGTTTACCAATGTGGGGTCCGTGTGAAAGTTATGGCAATCAGAAGAATCCAGCAAGAAAAAAGGCTCATGAATTCTGATGCAAGCATTTTTGTGAATATAAGTGCCCAATCTAGACAAGAAGAACCAACTTTGATGATGGACACATAAAATCTATAGAGTAAATAGAAAAGTGACTCCCTAGAACCCATATAAGAACCATAAAACTTTGACGCAAGCATCCACTACCAGAATTTGTACCAGAATTTGTAACTTCTCTTAGTGAGGTGGACTTCTTCTAGTGTTTTGCTATAGAAAATTTAGTATAAACAACTTTTCCTACTAATGTCTCGTATAGTAGGAAATTATGTGTTATCACTAGTGGTATTGTTTTATTATACTACTTAAAAACACTAGGAAAAACCCACCATTTTAGTAGTAATCTGATGATGGATACATAAAATCTATCCTATAGTAAATAGAAGAATTAGAAAACTAGAAAACTCTGATATGAATAAGGAAAGTCTGATAATCGCGTCAATATTATTATCCGTTGACTTGCTTGCGCATGACTTGCTTGGAATCCATAGACGAATTTGAGCAATGCCAAATCTGGGGAGCCAGATTGTTGCTTGCGCATGACTTGCTTGCCATTTTCCCTCGTAGTAGCAAAGTAAAAGATAAGCCGATTTCGTCGTTTTGTGCAGACAAAAAAATTCGCCTACTTCATTTATTTACCTGAAGCGAACAAAATGTACAGCGCCAAAACCTTTGGTGCCTTCCCAATCTGAACCAAAATAATCATCGCATGTACGGCAAGCATGAATATATAGTGGCAAATGTAGTTTTGTCTGGAATTTGCGCTGGATCCACTTGTACTATTTGATAAGTATTTGCGTGACTTGGCCTTGATCCACTTCCATTTCGGCCAGCAAATGGAAGTTGAAAAAGCTACAGATCTCACCCCCGGCCCCACTGAATTGTTATTAAGCTCCCCGTGAGCCCGTACTGTACATTATCTTGTCTGTGTTTTCCGTGGGGAATCTCTACTATAATGAAATTGTTAAATTATACTCCGTCCACATAAGAAAACATCCCCCGCTGAGGACATCCAACCACTCTAACCATTGTGCACCCAATAAAACGCACCCAAAAAACCAACAACATTAAAATCTAAGGCCCTTAATCGACCCTCGCGAGATCTTACGGCCACAAATCAAAAACTTCAGGCCACAGCCGAAGCCAGCCGCTTCCTCCCACGACTGCGGCGATGGATGCTGCACGAGCCCTTTCGGTTCGCGTTCGATCCCTACCCCGACAAAAAAAATGAAAAACAAAAACAAACATGAGCGGGCGAGGCGGGCGCCGGGGCGCAGGGGCGGCCGGGCGGCCGGCGCGGCGGCAGTCGCCTACAACCTCCGTGGGGCTTCGGCAGATGAGAATCGCCGACTTGGTGACTCCCTGATCCCCGTGATCACGCACGTCTGTTCGACTTCCTTCAATCACGCCGACGCGGATGGCGGGTCTGACACCCCGTTAAATGGGCTAATTGGGCCACTGTTGGGCTGGGCTGAGATTCTCGGTTACTGTTCACAGCGGCTACTGTAGCACGCCGGCACAGTGAACTTTAGTACCATATCGTGAATCCAGGGATGCTGAACCAACTTAAAAGCCTGGTCGCGGGAGGCTGTTAACTCCGGTTGTAACCTTTTGCGTGAAGCGAGGACGAAAGCGCAAGAGAGTTAATTAGCAGGTGTGATCCATTCAACGTGTAGAGTGGATCTTAGCCGTTTCCCGGACCGGGTCGTTACAAATGGTAATCAGAGCCAACTCTCGCGGTTTCACGGACGTATGGATCGGGAGCTTGGACAAGTTGCGCATGGCTCCAGAGAGGGCATGGCACTTGGGTCAGGGAGCTGGTAATGCGGACGTGGCCAAGAGAGTCGGTCCTGGACATTTGTCCCGTACGGGTAGGTTGGTTCGGCGTTCGACGGGGACGTCGAGTCCTTAAGGGTGGATGGATCTGACACCCCGTTAAATGGGCTAATTGGGCCACTGTTGGCTGGGCTGAGATTCTCGGTTACTGTTCACAGCGGCTACTGTAGCACGCCGGCACAGTGAACTTTAGTACCATATCGTGAATCCAGGGGATGCTGAACCAACTTAAAAGCCTGGTCGCGGGAGGCTGTTAACTCCGGTTGTAACCTTTTGCGTGAAGCGAGGACGAAAGCGCAAGAGAGTTAATTAGCAGGTGTGATCCATTCAACGTGTAGAGTGGATCTTAGCCGTTTTCCGGACCGGTCGTTACAGCGGGCGGCCTTCCTTGTTCGTTCCTGCGGCGTGCGGTGTGGGCACATCGCGTGGGGGCCTGGCGGCGTTCGAGCCCTTCTAGCAGATCAGATCGAGGCGGCAAATCACAGGCCTTAATCTTTCTTACGTGACTAGGCAAGTGCCGTATGTTGCACCGGGAACATATAATACCATGACAACATATATGTATAAATGTATATTATACTATTACCTAAAATAGCTATTGCAGTCATGATATTTAAAAACATTAATATTATATAAGTCTTCAAGAAAGAAAGATATGTTTCAATTAGAGTATACGAAGACCATAGTTATTTCGATCAGCATAAAGAAGATAAAGGTGTAAACATGACACACTACTCATAATTTCTTATAATAAAATGTATACATAAATATCTAAAATATATAGTAACATAAAGAATCTAATCTCTCAATAGTTCGAGCATGAGAACGTGCAAGCACAAAGCTGCAAGTGACCAGTCAAAGATGATCCGAAGATTTTTAAGTCCAAGATGTGGTGTCGACTTACGAAGCTACAGTAAGAAAGTATCCTGCATATAAGTTAATTGTCAATTTTTAAAGCTAAATTGTTGTTGACTATCTTAAAGAATATGTATTGGCGTGTGATGTATTACCTCTATCATGGAGTTAGAACTTCTTTATATACGATATTCTTTGTGAATATATCATTTGTCAATTTTATCTTCTCTTTCCCCTTCCCTTTCTTTTTTCTCCTTGTTCACATCCTTCTCGAGTAGTTGGCACAACTAAGATCCTAATGTTCGATCTTGCCGTGGCTCTTGATAGAGCAACATACAATTAGCCGTGTGAGAACACTGGTTCCGGCAAGTATATCCCGACGTTAGGGATAGTCCGCCCCTGTGCCTTGTTAACGATCATTGCGAAGCCGAGACGAATAGGAAATTGTTTTCGCTTGAATTGGAAAGGGAACATCTCATCATCCGATGGGCATAAAGGTATGCGAGGAAGAAACACCCGCTTTCAAATGCGTGTTGTCCTAATACAATTTCTGCGTCTATGGTATTCTTTTGGAACCCCCGTATGATAAGCCTGGTGCCATTACAAAGTCCATTCGCAGGGTCAATATTTCTCAACAATATTCTTTGACAGCCAATCTTTAGCTTCAACACATGTGGAGGTAGACCATTAGGTGTCAAAGTGTTAAGAAATTCTTGAGGATAGTAGTTGTGTGGATCATCCACCGCACAGTCAAAGCTATGGTACACCATCTCATCTCCTTGGAAATGATCTATCATCTTCATATTAATAATATCAACCCAGTCATTTCTCGTAGACAATATCGCTCGAGAGGTGATATAATCTCTGTTTGACATATTAGCATTGAGGTTTGGAAATATGCACTCAATTAGATTATCAAGATCACTATCCTCCCGGTGTGTGGTATGCATATATCACGAGGAAGACGGATTTCATTATCGATAGTCACCTCCTCGGAACCTCCACCGATGCGCAGCAGGTAATCTGCAAACCACTGGTCGCTCTTTGCCCTCATGTTGTGCACCAATTTTAGATGTCGCATGGAATCCCAAAGGTATGACATCCGCAGCGAGGCACCGACTATCTCGAGCCCTCGACCCTCTCCGAACAACGAAAGAACCTGTCTAAAATCTCCACCGAACACCACGGTCTTCCCTCCGAACGGCAGCTCGAGTCGGTCCATTATATCACGGAGACTATTGTCTAGCGCCTCAATGCCCTGCCTCTTTGTCATGCTAGCCTCATCCCAAATAATGAGAGATGATGCTCGAAGAAGCTTGGCAGTACCACTCTGCTTCGTGAAGGTGCAGAAGGCCCCATCATCAATGGTGAGGGGAATCTTGAAGCGCGAGTGGGCGGTTCTGCCACCAGGCAATATTGATGCCGCAACATCAGATGAAGCGGTTGCCACAGCAATCTTTTTCTGACTGCGTATAGTAGCGAGAAGGGCTTTATAGAGATAAGTTTTTCCAGTTCCTCCAGGACCATCCACAAAGAAAAGACCCCCTTGTTCGGTATCAACCGAGGATAAAATCTCATCGTATGCAGCCCGCTGCTCCTCATTAAGGGTGTCCGAAAGAGCCACATCATCCTTATTAGCCTCTATGCTAGCCTCCTCAAAAATCTCTCTCGAAGGTCGGAAGAGACATCATATGTGTCATCGATGTCGGGGAAGCGGATACATCTTTATATCCTTTTGCATTGATTGTAGCATTTTTCTAATATCTATGAGGACCATCTGCTCCACCATAAATGTTGATTGATTATTGCGCTTGTAGTCCTCTGACATTGCCTCCTTGTGTTTCTCCCATAGTCCAAGCACATCACTGGGCTCACAAAATACCAATATTGTTGCAAAGAGCCTTCGTAGCGCATATGGCATCATCCACTCGGTTGCCTCATCAAGACTCTCATCTAGCGTGTTGTCCTCTTCGATTAGGCCTCTTTTTTTCTGCTTCTTCACGAAAGGTTGGTAGGAGTATGCCGTCAACGGTCTTTAGACACTCAAAGGAGGTTGCACTGCCACATTGTTCGGAGAGAACTCTAAGATAGTAACGCTCCCCCTACCGGATTGGCGGAACCACGATTCTTCCAATCATGTCGCAATGTATCACGACGCATACCCTCTCTTGCCAAAATTTGCCCCCATGCTTGCCATGTATAGAACTTCGGAAAAGTCACGGTGCAGTATACCTCGGGCTCTTTCATCCGTTACGTTCATCTCTCGAAGTCACGCCGTAAGCATTGACTTTTCAACACCGGGGCGATTAAGCACTCGTCGAACCCCCTCACACGCTTTGGTGAAATGACACCATGTGCATGTCCGGAAGATGGAGTTGCAAGGACAAAACTGCGGGGTACACCTGTCACTCAAATCAAAACCGTATATCCTCCACAATGCTTCCGGAGGGGTTACCCATCCGGCATCTACTGTGCATGCTTGATCTCATCAATGTTCCCTTCATTGTTCTCTTTTTTCAGCCTCTCTCACCGCCACGGAGGGCCCGATCATGACCCTTGTAGATATACTTAAATAGATACTTGACTGTCTTGATACTTCCACATGCCTCAACATTGATATGGCAGTCGAACAGACGGAGGAGATATGGGTTGTAAGGCACAACCCATCTATTGTCAAGCTCGTGGCCACGAATCTTTTCTTTTTGTCCATCTTCACGTCGTCTGTAAACTGGGTATGAATCTTTGCCCTGTACTGTGACATCACAGAAAGGTCGAGGGTAGCGGTTCTTACAGGATTCACGACCCTTTGTGCAAGGACAATTGCGATTAAGCACTCCGCAAGGGCCATGCATCATATGCTTGGTAACCATCTTATACAAGACAGGGTACTTCTTCTTATTCGGGAGCTCGGTGAGATGAGAAGATCATCTTGCTTTCTGGGCATGTGATCTTGTACTTTCTATCCATGATTAGCAAAAAATGTGCATGTGGCAGACCCCTCTTCTGGAATTCCACAACATACACATGCGCTCGGACCTTTCCAAGGATATCTTTTTTTAGTAGCTTATACTTTAGCTCTTCTAGTTTTGCTTTGAAGACCCGAACAATGAGATCTGGACGATCTTGTGGTGTCTGTCCAGGGTAGAGTTCACGCTTGATCTCGTCCCAGTTCGGGTTACATGTCATAGTGAGAAAGATGTCTGGTTTACCAAACCTCCGTACCAGAGCCATGGCGTCCATGTACCGACGCCTCATATCTCGTGGGCCTCCAATAAACGATGAAGGCATCACTGTCCGCTTCCCAACAGCTTCTGATCTACCTTCACCGGCATGCCAGCTATCCATCAATCCTTGGTACAGGTCGGCCCTAATATCCGCCTGATGGTTGCGTATATAATCTAATCGAGAGCTCTCGATCTTGATGTATGTGTCAACTGCAAACTGTTGGAACAGACGCTTGCCATAAAGTATGGGGTTAAATATTCCAGGACGCATCTGAAACTTGTAGCAGTAATAGTCACGCACTGACACACATAGTCTACCAGGGGAGTCTGCACAAAATAGGCATACATTAGAGTTGTTTGTAGAATAACCATGGAGGCACATGTATGCAAATTATTAATAAGAAGAATAACAAACCTGTTTCTTCTCCTTCTGACACACTACGAGCCTTCTGTAGGGCACGGTACTCGGCGACTTCTTTCACACTAACTCCTTTCTTCGGAATATCCATGTGCCACCCAAGCTCACCCTTCGGGAAGAATAGAGGGTATGAAAGAGCATCATAACATCCATGATATGAGCGGATGCCGTGCCTGCTTCTATCTTTCCCATGTAGGACAACACTATTCTGGAACTGACCAAGAAGTTCGCTTCCCTCGACCCAAACAGCAGCCACCTCTGAAGCTGATGGCTCGTTATATCTTCTCTGGTCCATTCTCTTATCAAGGTTTAGTTCAATACGATAGTCCTCGAGGTCTTCAGTCTGGCCCAAACTCCTAAGATTTTGTGAGTATGGGTTGTCACGAAGGATGGCCACAAGCCTATCAATGACTTCCTTGTCTTTCTGGCGTTGCTCTTCACGACATTGTCGATAGCGGTGCTCAAGGCTTGGATCGTCGTCGTAGAAGTAAAGCTGAAGATGTCTTGGCTCTTGACCATCTTCTCTGCCAAATGACCTTATGTTGTGATAGATCCGGCCGTGCGCCCGAAAGGTGTATATGCCATCATTTCTCATGCTTGCGGTAGCGCTTCTCGAGACGACAATATAGAGTAGTGAAAGAGAAATGGCCATTAAAAAACCTAATGTTGTTACGAAAGTGCCTAGCATCTGAATCATTACTTGACCAAAGCCTCATAAGCTCATTAGGTATCTTCGGTTCCTTGAGCTCGACCTTTCCGCTAAGGACAATGAGAACCAAGGTGGTTCATGCTCAAACCTTTTCGCATTACATGTGTTTGCAATTTACTGACGTGTTTTAGCATATGGGTATCTGTAGGCATGTTACTATACACCTTTTCATATTGGTCAGGTACTTCAGGGATAGAAGCCGTATCTTTCTCAAGGTCATTGTCTTGAACATCGTCATCATGTTCATCTGAAATAATATTTAAGTCACAATAGTTTAGATGAAGCAGTTGAAGATTTCATTTCTATTTAGTATTTCGAGAAAATACCTTGCCCAGCAAAAAAAAGATATCCCTCGTCCTCTTCCTCATCCTCTTCAAATATATCTCCCTCATCATCTATGGACGTCAAAGATACATGAGTTAGTAAAACTATAGATAAAAATAAACAAAGTAGTATAAATAGTTTATAGAATGATAGAAATATTGTAATTACCACTTTGTCATCAAATAGTGGTGTCGTCGGTCTTCTTGATGTAGGCTTTGAAGGCTAGGTCTTTTCGATAAGGGTGTGTTATCATTTAGGTGTTCTTGAGCCGTGCATTCACAATCATCAAACAGTGGTGTCGTCGGTGTGGTTGGGGTGACTGATGTAGCCTGGATATTGGGTCCTACCCTTTCTGTTAATCACACAACGATCATTGATCGGTTAGATATAATATGGTGTATGTCACCTAAATGGGATATGAGGCATTAGAATTTACCATTGTTGATCACGACTGTTTGAGACAAGGATGTATTAACATCCTCTCGGTCTTCAGCCATGCAGCCATCATTATCTTTATTAGATGTCCTTGTATTCGAACCAATACGATTCCCAAACATCGTGTTACGACGAGTTAGCAACGCATGTCTTTGCCCAGCTGGAACATGTGATCTTTGTGTCCTATAGCTAGACAGTAACTCATCACATCCTTCACCATCAGCCTCCTCCTGAGATGGAGGAATATAAAGAGGTGTTGCACTTGGACTGCAGGATAACCCAGTCAGCGGATTTTATCATGGGTCGATGAGCTCTAGATGTGCCCGTAGTGGGCCAGACAGCCTCAGGAGTAAATAACGGGTTCTCCATGGCGATAGACTCTGAGTTCAGGGAGTGCTTCCGCACCTCTTTGAATTTTTTGTGAGACAATTTCAGTGCCTCCTTACGCTTGGGTTTAGTATTGTGCAGCCGTTGACGCTCACGCCTTGCTTGTCTCTGTTTAGGCGTCATATTTTTGTACCTTTCACTATCATAGATACTCTTTGATGTCCTTTGCACACATATTTCATCAACACTGGGAACATGAGTATTAGTGAAACCAATAGTGCTCTCCTTATCTCTAGTCTCCATTTCTGGCCCATCTATCAATGCAATCATATAGATATAATCATTAGCTTTATTGAATAATATAACTTCAGTACATAATTTTCGAAGACATAAAATATTTCAGCATCTTTAATTACATGATAACCATGCGGACATCTTCTCATCAACAATATTGTGCGTCTGATAGGAATCATTCCTATGGAGCCAATCATCTGTTTTTGTAGGATCCATGTTTTCCTTATTTGATGCGGCATCATTATCTACAAAAGGTTTACACATTGCATGTATCTTAAGTAAAAGTACATGTTAATTCATAACACACGATAATGTCAATATGTTAAAATGCATTACAATTTGTAGTTTCAATAACATGATGGTTTTTCCTTTCATGATGATAGGATTCACGGCGCCTCTTATAAATGGCATCCTTTTTGTTCCTGAGACATTGCATGCCATCGAGCTCTATCTTTTGCCCTCTTCCGTTCTTTAGCATCAACTGCAGGTAACTTTGAATTAATGCAAGATAACATACACATAGTACGTGCCATGTAATATTTTGAAACTATGTTGCATTATATTACCTTCTTTGGCTGTGTTAGTCTTGTCTCCCAATGGTGCACGAGAATTATTTTCCATTATACGAATCTATAATAGAAATAGATAATTGTTAATATAAATTACAATCAGGGAAGTAAAGTATAAAATAAAACACAAGCACCGAAGCAGTACCCTATGACTTTCAGGATGATATAAGCAAACAACTAACGGTTAAGCATATTATACTAATGCTGAACAGCAGCTGCTACTGAAACACTGAACTGATGCTGCTCTTCTGACAAAACTAATAAGAGAACAAGAAAGAGAAGACAAGAACGTAAGTTAAAGAAAATAATTCTTAGAGGAAAACACAGATGCTGATCAAAGCGGTCGATAATGGAGAAAGGATTGGGCTGAACTGAACAAGATCCTTGTAATCCCGACCAAACTATTTTAGATTAAGGACTCTGTAAAACACTACTTTAGCTTAAAGGACTCTGTAAAATAGTGAAATGTATTGTTATGTGCACATGCTAGATAGATATTGATCCTAATAGGCAACCTGCAGATCACACAATGGCATGAAATAGTTATGGTCTCTTAATTCTAGTCTGACAAAAAATTTAGGTGTCAGGTACATAGAGCCTATATACAGGCAGAAGAAATGCACTAAATTACAATAGACACATCAGTTCTTGAGAAATATGGTACTTCTAGGAAATAGGGCACTTTTAGGAAAAGGTGCCTTTCATGCCCCAAACTATCCAGGGACAAAAAAAATGACAAACAATAAACTTCACTAATCATCCTAATATACAAGCCACATATTAGTCTTACAATTGCATAATGCCTACTAAACAGACATGGTGAGTATGTTCCAGGCTGACAACTTTCCCTTGACAATTTAACAAGCAGTAGATGCACGCTTTTGGTCAACTGAACATGCAAAATAGTAATCCTACAGCCACTGTTTTTTTTTTTTTGAAAAAGCATCAGCATTGGGGTCCATCGATCACCAATTTGCCTCAACAAAACGGAAAACCACAAGATGAAGTCTGGTATTAGTCTTATAGAGACAAGCTCGGAGCTATTGCCATCCTGGAGCCCAAAATAACCACACACACACACATGCTGCCCAACTGAACCAAACAAACGATAGCAGTATACAGCAGTATAGACTAATACAGTGAGAGGAATGGGTTGTAGGATCGATCCCAGAGGGGTCGCTGGTTACCCGGCCGGCTAGACGAGGCAGCCGCACCACTTGTGTTGAAATTAGCTTCCTATTTGGCTAGCTATTTGGATAATTATTTGGATAGTCAGGGGCAACACAAGTGATGCGGCTGCCAATTGAAATTAGCTTCCTATTTGGATAGCTAGGCTAATAAAAAAGCTGCTGACCGCTAAAAATTTCTCAAGAATATAAATAATTGATATATAACTAAGGATCCTAAAAAGAAAGTTGTAAGGTTATTACTTGAACCTCACAAAAAGGAAACCACACTGCAGAATTGCATTTTACCAGGTTGGCTATATGATAACAGCTAGGTGTGTACACCTCCTTTTTGTACTTATATATATATAAGCATGTAAAGTTGATCTCATCATATCATCCCGTATATATATGCAGATTATATCCAAGAAATAAAAAAAAGACCTTGATGCTCTTAAAGTAAAATTCCAAAAGGATATCAGGGGCATCCGTAATGTCTCTGGAGATGGGACAGCTCGTTTAGAATCGTGTGAGATGTCATGTATCGTGACTATTGCTTTTGGGGAAGAAGATAACCAGGTAATCATGGTCGCCATCCTTATTCACTCAAAAGTGAGACGTAATGGTGGAATGTGTCCACAGATATGGAACTTACAATGCTCTGTTTCACTGTCAGCGTGTCGTCTTAAGGATTGCTTGTAGCCGCACCACTTGTGTCCACAGATATGGAACTTACAACACAGGCCCCTCCTGAGATGAGCACTTGGCAGCCGCACCACTTATGTTGCCCCTGACTTCTTGTAATCTGCATGGGACATATATAATTTTGGGGAAATGTAGTTTTCTAGGAAGCAGATGCAAAACACATTATATCTATCCCGTTGAAATATGGAATGGAGGTACTTTGGCCTAGCATTTTAATTTAAAAGGGAATTTTCCAGTCAAATCTATGTACCCTGTTCTAACAAACAAGAAAGAAGCATCAAGAGAGGTTGATAAGTGAAGCTAGTGCTAGTTCATGCCATAATATAACAACAATTAGAAGGAAAATAGGGAAGCTCCAATACCGCAGTCCGACCTGGGCGCGCGCCGCCGGTACTACCTCCGCGTGGAGGTCGGAGCAGAGGGAGGAGAGGAGGAGGGAGTCGAGGAGACCTCCGCCTGGAGCTCGCAGACGCCCAGGCGAGCCCGTGGACGGGGGCGCTCGGCGGGGGCGAGGCGAGCTTGCGGCCGAAGCCTGTGGCCGCCTGCCGGCGTGCCGCCTACTCGCGCCGCCGCCGCCAGGTCGGACTGCGGCCCGCGACCGCGCCGCCTCGCGGCCGCGCGTGCCCGCCCGTGCGCCGCCTCCTCGCGTTGCCGCCGCCAGGGACTGCGGCCCGCGACCGCCCTGCCTCGCGGCCGCGCGTGCCAGCCCGCGCGCCGCCTCCTTGCGCCGCCGCCGCCCGGCCTACGGTCCGCGCCTGCGCCCGCTCGGACCCGCGGCCACCTGCGTCCGGTTGAAGGTAAGGATTGGGTGCTCTGTTGGAGAGGAAAAAAAATTGGGTAACTTGCCTTTCTATCTCGCAACGGATGGTCGTGGGATTGAATTGAATTGAATACAATTGTACGGGGCTGAGAGACGGCATGGAGCAAAGGGCCCACCTATCACGCGTGTATACACATTGGTAGAGTTGACCCATGAGAAGTGCATGCACGGCTGCTCCATTTCCCTGCCACACGTTTCTGCCTTTCTCGTTTCTGCCGCCCGTTTTCAGTATGCATGTGTGGGGGACCACAGGCCTAGGAGAGCTGCTGCACGTCGTCTTTTGCTGCCGGCGCAGCCGCACGGGACGGGGCCTGCTGGTCTACTTTATCAGAGAGTGCACACGCGTGTTCAGGGACTCGTTGTCGTCCACGCATTGGCCACCAGTTTCTCCGTTCCTTTTTTTAATCGTAGTTAGGCGCTGGAGCGCTGCGGTGTCGGTGAAGCCGGGTGCTCCAGCCGCGAGGCGAGGTGAAAGGGAGTGTGAACGATTACCTTCCGTAACTTTTAGGAGTAGAGATTCACTGATCCCTCACCCTCGTCCCTGTTCGGCAGTTCCTGCAATCAGCAGGGTAGGCAGGCGGCCAGGCGGCAGCAAGGCAGCAAGGTTACTAATTAATTGTTTCTCATGAAATCCTTATTTTATATTAAAATGTAGATTACTAATTGTTTCTCTAAATTTTAGCAGTATCATGTCATCAAGAGAGGCTAAATGAATTGGCAATGTGGCATCCGCTCAAAGAAGCTTATCGAAATTAAAATTGTTGAAGAATTATTTGAGATCTACATTACCACAAGAGAGGCTAAATGGATTGAAAATATTTATGCATTGAGAAACGATTGCGGATGAGATTGATATTAACATTATCATCGATGACTTTGCCTCGAAGAATGTTAGAATAAATTTTAGAGGTAATTTAATATGTATATAAATTATTTCATAGAAGAAATTTTAGAGGTAATTTAATATGTATACAAATTATTTCATATATGAATATTGCTTTACATTTTATTAACTATGTAGCAAGGAGTAGTATAGTATTATCATGTTTATATAAAACTACCCAAAATTTTAGTTTCGTTCTAGGTTCGAGAAAAACTTAGGACCGGCCCCTGGATGCAATGCTTCACCCTCTTGCTCCAGCCGCTTAACCGTGCCACCAACACTCTTCTCTCCGACTACCGCAATCTGTGCTTATGCCACTTGATTTATTTCCAGTTAACTGGTTCCGTATACTTGCATGAAGTCTCATGATTTATTTGCAGCTTATTAATTTCTAAAAAGAAAGTATGATGCTCTAAATGTAATTTGCTTCCCTATATATCATTGTCAATTGTCAACGGTATGTTTCTATAGAATAATTCTTTCATATGTCTGAGTAAATTAGTGCACTTGTTAGCTCATGTCGATGCTGACAATGAGATGAAATGTGAAGTCAATGGCATGAAGCACGTTGTCATCTTAACATCGTTAGCGTTTCTTTTATTTGTGGACAGTGTTGGAGGAAAACACACTAAATATTCTGCTAGAATTTGTTCTTGGAGGCTCCATCCACTCGCTACTTGGGAGTTAGGAGGCTTGGATCATTCCCTGAGGCTGTATGTATTACTATTACTTTGATGAGTTGACCAGTGAGGATTATTTTTTATTTAATTTATTTCTTTATCGGTAATCGGCAAATATACTAAACAGTTTTTGCATGGACTGGAATATTTTTTATCTGTTACGAGGGCTGATGGCTTGCTTTGATTTTAGTAGTAAAAGGATATGAGGATCGAAAGCAGCATTGTTGCTTGCAGCATATTTGTTTGTCTGAAGGCAAGGATCTTAGTAAAAGGATATGAGGGATCAACAGCAGCATGCGGGGCGTCCACGATGCGGGCGGCGGCGGCTAGGAGCCTAGGGCACGAGAGATGCACTCGTTTCCCTTCGGCTGGCGGCAGCTGGACCTTGGTGGGCCTGCAGGAGCATGCAAGCCGCGGCCTATGTGGTGGGAGTGGATAGGGGCGAGCGGGTGGCTGCTCTAGGCCTTTCTTTCAGCAATTCGGTTACACATTCAAAAGAGAGCTCTTGAGCTGATTGTTAGTGCCCATGGATCTGCAACTGAATATCATAGCGGTTTCTTTGAGTTTCTTGGAATTTGTTTCCATGTTGCAATTTTTTAGATTAAGATTAAATTAAGTCTTACTATTTGCCTTTGGCGTTTTTATTTTTCTACAATGCAGAGCTCCACACTGGAGCAAAAAGGCCACCCTCGTGGTGTGGTTAAACGTATTTTGGCTTATCTTTACCTCTTTTCTTTTGTTTTTTTCTGGGTGATGTCAATTTTGATAAGTATATATTATTTCGTGCAGGAATCAGGCCGCCAGCTCCCTCGAAATTGGCAAGAAAGACATCTCATGCTGGGTTGCAGGTTGAGCAGAATCTGGCATTCTTCCAAATACAAAGTAGTCGAACATGCCAAATTATTGTGAAAAGAAAACCGGTGTATATTTTATTGGTTGTTTCATGTGTACTATTAAATATATCGCCGTAGCGTTAGCACGGACCAATATACTAGTGAGAATAATGGAACAGTCGAGGGCTATATTTGTTCGCTAAACTAGATGAGGAATCTGATGTCGATTTGGCGGATGTATCACTATCTAATGATCAAGTAATATGATATCGATGGATCGATCGTGCATTGTATTGGCGGTATATATGATTGATTAGCTGTGACAGGGACAAACAAATAAGCTGCATCAGGATCAGCTCCCGTGATCGTGATGAAGTCGTGATGGATCGATCCGTATCGTATACGCAAGCACGTGAACAGTCAACGACGATATACTACCGTACATACCCACCACCCCCCTGAAACAAAAATTACCATCTCAGGGGCAGTAAATAAATACGCCCTTCTGTCCTAGCACATACAAATACGCCCCACTTAATTCGCAAAAAAGGAAAAAATTTGCTCCACTTTAATTTCATCATGACCGTATTTTATTATATTAATTTTAGTCCTATAATACATACCATGTTTACGGTGATATTCGGTATATATAATACGCTCCAACTCCCTGTAGACTGCAGTATACGTCGTGATCCGTATACGCCTACGGGCTACGGCCTACGTCGCGCGGCTAATCAGAGGCCGTGGACATGTCACATCGCTGACGTGGCGCTTCGCGATTGGCGCATGTACGTGGCCGCCCGCCACCGTGTCCACCGGCGGCGCCGTGCCAGCACACCACACTCTACAACCTACTCCCCTCCTCCTCCTCCTTCCTGTTTTCACCGCCGCCCACTGTTTACTTGTTTAGAAACCCCCCCCCTAATTTATCATTAACTAATCCATCCTAAAAAATCCGGCGCCACGGTCTTTTCCTATCCCACCCATCTTTAGCGCCCCTTAACTCTGCGATTAATCCAAAGCTATTCGCGATAACCACAGGGACCCAGCCGCAAACGTGGCCCTGCAAATATCTCGTGACCCCCGCGGTGGGGCCGGGGCGTCAGGGACCCGTGGACCTGGTGGACCCCGCGCGCCAGTCAGTCCGAGCAGCCCCTGTGGACTCCTCCTCGTGTGCCACGCCCCTATTAAACCCCACATTCTCCCCCACGGCAGCACTGTGCTCCCTCTCCGTGTCGCATCCTCCCCCCCTCCGGACGAAATCTGACTGCTCCGCTGCGCTCCGCCATGGCAGTCCGCTGGATCTCGCTGCTGCTCGCGCTGGCCGTCGCGCTGTCCGCGCGGGCGGAGGAGCCCGCCGCGGGGGCGGAGGGCGAGGCCGTGCTCACGCTCGACGTCGACAGCTTCGACGAGGCCGTCGCCAAGCACCCCTTCATGGTCGTCGAGTTCTACGCCCCCTGGTGAGTTCTACCCCCGGCTTGGCCGATTCGTCTAGTGGTTCGGACGGTACGGGTAGATCTCGCGGTCGGGGCGCGAGGGTTTAGCGCGCTCGGATGAGATCGGGGGTTCCGCTGTGGGCTTGGAGAGGAGGACATGCTTGGTTGGTTAGGTGTTACTGTTCAGATGCGGGACTTGTGCTCCGATTGGGTTTGGTGGTGTGACGACGCGGCGTTTGGGGTCGCTGTTGCGCTGATTTAGCCGCTCTTCTTCGCGCGGATTTTTTTTTTTTTTTTGGGTTTCCTGTGCACTCATGCGGCAGCACGAAGTAGAAGTTCCAGGTCCAGATTCAGATGAGTAGTGCTATAAGTTCTAGTAATAGTTGCTTCCATCGATTTCTTGTTTGGTCTGGGTACTGGATATCGGCTCAAGGATGATGAATCGCGGGTCTTGTTCGTTTTCTGGTGTTGGTGTGCTTGATTTGACGTCTGTGCGGTTCCCTTTTTTGTCACATGTAGGAGTACTACGGAATTAGGCCCGCACCCGCACTTGCAACTATACTGATGTGCTGTTGCTTTATGTGTCATGCCTACTGTTGGGGCACACTTGCAAGTTGCAACTTCACTGATGTGTTGCTTCTGTGTGATTACTGTTGCTATCCTTGCCTGATCTCCTTTAATTGTTATAGCTAATGTGGTCAAATCGAATTTGTAGGTGTGGACACTGCAAGAAACTTGCTCCAGAGGTAATAATGCTTCTCCTATCCCTTTACTTACAGAAGGGCTGTGTTCTGATCGGTTCAATCTTGTATGCTAAACTGTGTTTTCTTTGATGTTTCAGTATGAGAACGCGGCCAAGGCGCTTAGCAAGCACGACCCACCGATTGTTCTCGCTAAGGTTGATGCTAACGAGGAGAAGAACAGGCTGCTTGCAACCAAGTACGAGATCCAAGGGTTCCCAACCCTCAAGATCTTCAGGAACCAGGGGAAGAACATTCAGGAATACAAGGGCCCCAGGGAGGCTGATGGCATTGTGGATTACCTGAAGAAGCAGGTTGGCCCTGCATCCAAGGAGCTCAAGTCACCGGAAGATGTTGCAACCAATTTTGATGACAAGAAGATCTACATTGTAAGCTTCAAATTCAAATTTACCACCTGTTTTTATTCAGTAATCACTTATTCAGTATTATGATGAGCAGCCAATTAATGCTCTTGAGCTAACAACTGACTATACATAATAATTGCAATTTTATAGGTTGGTGTCTTCACAGAATTCAGCGGCCCTGAATTTACAAACTTCATGGAGGTCGCTGAGAAGCTGAGGTCTGACTATGACTTTGGCCACACTTTGCACGCCAACCACCTCCCACGTGGTGATGCAGCTGTGGAGAGGCCATTGGTCAGGCTGCTCAAGCCTTTTGATGAGCTTGTTGTTGACAGCAAGGTTTTACTCACATTCTCTGTTTCATTTGGCGATAGTCTTGGTAGCACATGTATTTCATTTCATACTGATAGTTACACATACCATCTATGTTAAATGTCATGTGTGATTGTCTTAGTGACACATTGCTGCTACATTGTGCAGGATTTTGATGTTGCTGCTCTGGAGAAGTTTATCGATACTAGCAGCACCCCCAGAGTTGTCACTTTTGACAAGAACCCTGACAACCACCCATACCTCTTGAAGTACTTCCAAAGCACTGCCCCCAAGGTAATAAGATTGACATTTGTGCTCGAAATTGCTTTAGTACTTCTATATCGGCCAATTGTTGGTTAACTTGACCATTTTTTAATAACTCTAGTTACTACTAGATATCAACAGAAGCTACCTTGTCTTCATCCCACTCGCTGTAGTGTGCCATGTTAACTGTAATGAATGCAATGCTTGGCATATTTGAAGTCTGTATTACTTAGTTGTGAAGTATATTTCCAGTGCCATCAATGAACTTTCTGAATTTATACAGCAGCTTGTTACATTTGTATTTTAAATTTTCTAGTTTGATGCTGAACATCTTATGGGTTGGAAAAGGATGTTTACAACATTGCATAATGGTTTTTAAATTATTGATTACTGACTGTTTTCACACTGACACCAAATGATTGGCAGGCTATGCTATTTTTGAACTTTTCCACTGGACCTTTTGATTCTTTCAAGAATGCTTACTATGCTGCCGCAGAGGAATTCAAGGACAAGGAAATCAAGTTCCTTATCGGTGACGTTGAAGCCAGCCAGGGGTGCCTTCCAGGTTTGATTCTCACTTCTCCTTCTACATGATGGCTTTTTAATTTACACCTAAACCCTCTATGCTAACAGTCATACTGTTGAAATGACAGTACTTTGGTCTGAAAGAGGACCAGACACCCCTTATCCTCATTCAGGATGGTGATTCCAAGAAGTTCTTGAAGGAGCACATTGAGGCTGCCCAGATTGTCTCTTGGTTGAAGGAGTACTTTGTAAGTACTGTTTGAACTTCAATACACTCAGTGATTATTTGTTTTGTTTAATTGATATGATATAATGATTGTAGAGCTCATTGATTTGTTGTATTTGTAGGATGGCAAATTGACGCCGTTCAAGAAGTCTGAGCCTATTCCTGAGGTCAACAATGAGCCTGTTAAGGTTGTTGTGGCTGACAACATCCACGATGTGGTCTTCAAGTCTGGCAAAAATGGTGTGCATCCTGATTATCTTTTCATCAAATTAGGAGTTATTTACGGCAGGCAAAATTTCAACAGAGTTATGTTTAGCATCTAGTTCCTGTGTCTGTCCCAGTGATTGAAATAGTGTTGATATATCCAATTCTGTTGCAGTTCTTATTGAATTCTATGCCCCCTGGTGTGGACACTGCAAGAAGCTGGCGCCCATCTTGGAAGAGGCAGCCACCACTCTCCTGAGTGATGAGGAAGTTGTGATTGCTAAGATGGTCTGTTTCTCACCTATGAGTCTTGATCACTGTTCCAACTGAACCATTGTTAGAAAAAAAAAAAAACATTGTGGCTTAACCCTGCTCTACTTTGTTTCCAGGATGCGACCGCCAACGATGTGCCCAGTGAGTTCGACGTCCAAGGCTACCCGACCATGTACTTTGTGACCCCCAGCGGGAAGGTCACCTCCTACGACAGCGGCAGGACAGCAGACGAGATCATCGACTTCATCAAGAAGAGCAAGGAGAGTGCTGGCGCCACCCAGGCGACGACGACATCCGAGAAGGCCGCTGACTCCGCCGAAAAGGCTGAGCCCGCCAAGGACGAGCTGTAAACATCCAAGGCGTGGTGGACGCTGTGGCTGTGTAAGCATGGGAGAGGAGGGGGGGAGAACACCTGGCGCTAACATGCTTGGCAGCGCCAAGCCTCCAACTTTTAGTTTTTGCGAGAGGGGAGAGAGGGCAAAGAGAGAAGAGAATGGGAGAGGGATCTGTGACGTGTCTTTGCTCTTGGCGCGGCATGTCCGTGTATCCCATTGAGGTTATGTACAATTTACACCCAGTCAGCGGTACCTCTTTTACTTGATTACCAGAAGTGACAGTAGAAAGAAACAGATTGTGGTCAGGTTGAATGAATGGGTGAATAAATGGCGAGCCCGCCTCGTTCGGTGCATCATGAAACAGGCGCTTTTGTGATGTGTCCAGCACTCACGCTGGAAGCAATCGCCCTGTTCGCATGACTTATAAGTCGGATTTATCAGCTGTTTAAATAGTATTTTTTCTTCACAGCAAACCAGCTGGTTTGGCTTGTTTTATCAGTCAGTTTATATATAAACCAGCCGAACACCCAAAATAGCAGTACGTGCTGATGGGAGCAACTCGCTCACTCGCGAAGTGTCCGACCGCCAAAAGTTGGCTGCAAATGCCCACGGTAGCGCGAGCGAGCAGGGGTCCGTGAGGAAGAAGAATGAGTATCTGGTCGCACGGCTTATCAGCCAACAATATTTTTTTTCTTATAAAAAAATCAGTCGTTACAATAGTGTTTTGGTTTATTAGCCGGCTTATAAGTTCTGCCGAACAGCTTCTGAGTCTTTTCCATGTATGACATTTTTAAAAAGTTTGTAATTTTCTATATACCATTAAAAAAGGTTAGAACATATGTTTTACATAGGGTAGGTGCCCTCTATATCATCAAAAAGAAGTCTACATATAAGCAAAGTAGGATTAAGATTCCTCTTTCTTCCTTTAAGACTAGAGTTGGAGCTAGGGGTAGGGCATGTGGTTGTTTCGTATTGTTGTGAGCAATTTTAATATCTGTAGGGAATGCACGAGAAGCATTTCAATATTTCACAACTTTGGAATCTATTATTTAGCTAACAAAATGAAACCTTCAAGGTAATTCTCAAGCCTACAAATTATTATGTCAATCATATAAATAAAATAATACGTCCCAACATGTTTATCTGGTACCCACCCACTAGAATTTAGCAAAAATACTATAATTTTAGTACTTGTACTTGACTAATGAAAGGGGCTTGGTCAACTTGACGAAGTAGTTGCACTATATTGACGCACTATATTGACCGCAAGATGCACAATGTCAATTGGTGCTTGGTCGAGACTTGATGCATAAACATCGCAAAACATGTCGGCGCCATGGTTAGGAGGCCTAGGGTGAGGCCCAAATATGGTATGGCTCAAGTAGGAAATAGTTCAATCCATGTTATGCTTGGGTTGCTAATGTGACATCGCGGCTTGGCACTGGCATGGCTCATATAAACGGTTAGTTAGGCTTGCCCATTAAACCGCTAGGGTATATAACCCTCAACTCTAGCTCTCCTGGCCCTAAGACTACCCTTAACGTTTGCAGTGCCGAAAAGTAATTTCAGGGTGCCATCTAGACCGATGCTACAACTTTGGTATACTCCACGGTGTGGGCACCGGTGCTTCTTTCTGTAGACCCACAATCAGTACCATCATCTAGGACCATGGTTTGGTTGGGAAACTATTTTTTACTCTTTCAGCATCGGGGAAGGAACATGCCACGACTCAATTAGAAATGAACTTGGCATCGATAGCCACAGTTGTCAGCACCGATGCTCCAACACTCTCTCTCCTCTTTCAGCACTAGAGAAAACATACATTGTGGCTAGTCTAATTCTATTTCATCTTCTCTGCCACATATTTTTATTTCTTTCATGCCCTCTTGCCCTCCCATTTGTACTCTGCCCTTTTTCTTGCCGGTACACCAAGGAACATGACAGTCGAGACACCATGTTCACCCATCTGTTGCTTTGACGAATCCATAGAGCATAGTTGGATTTCTGATCATGCTTGTGGATCCATATAGCACAGTTGGATCCTTTTATTATGCTTGTGGATCCACGAACATGGCAAGGGTAACAAGCCTAGTTATTTGGACCGGACCGACCGGCGGTCGGACCGTTAAAAGACCGAACCAGAGCTCTGACCGGTCCGGTTCGGTTAAAAGACCGTCTATGCAATCGGACCGGTAAAAACCGGTTGAACCGGCCGGTTTTTAATGGAACCGGTGAACCGGCCGGTTCCTTTTGAACCGCTCCGGATCGTAAAATGGTGTGCAAACTGCAGTCCTGCTGTGCAGCGTAGCGTGTCCAGTGGAGTACTACTAGAGTGCATGCACCTGACATTGATGGCCCGCCTGACAGCTCTTCACTTTTTTTGGAATTTGACACTAGTGGATGCATGGTTGCATGCACCAGCCATCGATTGGCCCGCCTGCCTGATGGAGTTCGAATGTTGCATGCGTGCTGGTGCTGCACCGTTGACTTTTGGTAGTGCTAGGATCAGCATTATCTTTTAAACTTTTATTTTTGTCAGATGGGCTCCAAATTAGATAAATAATACATCTATTTTGATCATCACAATGAGGTAATTGCAATGATTCACTCCATTTAATATTCGAGGTTGTTTTTTAATAGTGAATAATGAATAATACGTCTATTATGTTGTTCACTATCTATCAATTATTAATTATATCTTATATATATGAGCCATTTACTTGTATGCCATTAAAAAAGATGGCAATCTCACTGAAGGACCTCAAAAGATGAAACTATCAGGTGCGTACAAGTCCGGAAATTTTCTTTCTCCCACGCCATTCCGTCTGTTTGGTGCTCAAACGGTGTGAAACGTAGGTGCAAAAGGACATACATGCCCCTGAGTGTGAATGGTGAAGAGGAATAAATACTTACCTTGAGTGCCACTGGGGGCCCCAGATTCTTGGCGCCATTTCAGTGGGTATTTGGCGCCACTCTTGATGGCTTTGGCGCCAAAACTCCCCCCCTCACCCCCCCTATATAAATGAAGGGGGCTCCTCTCCCTCTCAATCACCAACCCCTCCTTTCTTCACTTCACTTCAGCCCCTCTATCTCTCTCTCTGTCTTCCATGTCTGAAGGTGCAAGCAGCAGCTATGAGAGGCGCCTCACCAGGCGTGTCTTTTGCCCCAACTGCAGGGTTCTTGCCAACCGCTTCACCTCGATGACAGACAAGAACACCGCCCGAGTCTTCCACAAGTGTCCATTCTTCGCGGTAAGTGATGTGTCGATCTATGTGTTCCTCTTGTTCTTCTTTGCTCATCTCTTCTCTTTCTTTGGCAGACTGGTGGTTGCCAGTTTTTTCAGTGGGAGGATGAGATGGATGTCACCCCTAGACAGGCAGGCCGTGCTGGTCATCTTCACCTCCAGGCAGCTCCAGGCGGCGGCGGTAGTGCCTATACTGGCGGTTCAGCGGGACTTGCGGTTCGGTTGCACACCACAGCCCCTACAAAGAAGAGCCCCCCGCCCGGACTGGAAGGCGGGGGGCGATGGTGTTATCTGGCGGCTCAAATGGATTGAGAAGCTGGTGTTTTTTGCCATCTTTCTAGCCTTGTATGCAATAATCAAGAAGTAGGTGTGTGTGTGTGTGTGTTGGCTGCTGGGAACTTGTAGGCAGCAGTGTATGCATGTATGAATCAGAAAATGAATGAAATTCATGTTGGGATGGCATTGCGGTCGAGAACAATGAATGTAAGGCAAGAAATAAAGTAGCAAACCATCAGCACAAATAGAAAGCATTAATCTGTCCCAAGCGGCATATCTTCGATTACATGACGACCACAAATATTCATACATTAAGGTCATGTCCAACTAAACAAAGCACCATAACAAAACAAGCAAACAAGTTCAGTTCAAGTTCAAGCAGCACAAGTACAACCAAAAGGGCATGTGCACACAGCCAAACCATCAGCCAAAATTAAAGGTGCTGTCCATGATATTTTCAACCAACAAAAGGATAGAGCAAGGTGTTTCTAACCAAGCTGTAGCTTCTTCCTTCCTCTAGTGTTTGCAGCTGGGCTTGAAGGATCAACAACCTTGTGGATCCCACTTCCGTGAGCAGGACTGGCTACAGGAGCCTTGGTGGGGGTTAGCTTCTTCTTCACAGCCCTCTTCTTCCTTGGGCTGGCAACCAGGGAACTTGGCTGGTCCTGCAGTGTAGGCACCATGGTGTCCATGGGTTGTGTGGCTTCAGTGGTTTCAGTGTAAGTGGCCAGGTGCACCACTTGGAGAGGAACAGGTTCAGGTTCATTTGATCCAGTTGCAGACCTGCAGGATGATACAAGTAGCATAAGTGTTAGTTCAGCATGCTTGAATTGGAGGAATGAAGACACAAAGACAATAGCCATCATACACGCTACTAAACCGATTCGACTAGAGGTGGATGCACTTGTAGGCGACACCCCACTTTTTCTTGACGATTGCGGTTGCCTTTGCTAGATGAGGCCTTCCTCTTCCTTTTTACGTGGGGACGACTTTGTCCACGCCCTCATTAGCAGGGAAGACCATCCCCTGGTGCGGTGTAGCCACCACAATCTTTGGTCTCTGTGTTAGCGGCGGCTTGTCTCTTCACCCTCTTCTTTGGCACACCCCCTGCAATAACAAGTTAGATGAAGTTAGCTCAATGCGGGGGGAGGGGCCGGGTGCGGGTTTCTATGAGGAGGGTGTGAAATTTGGAATGATACCTATCTTGTAGCATTGCGGCAATGTCTCCGCTGGTCACCATTTTTGCGGGTATACCCGGTGGTGCCCTAACTGATGGCATATAGGGCACTCATGCTTCTTGCTCCTCCTCTGGCTCCCACCTTCCAAAGCTCCTTTGTGCCTATTCTTCCTTCTACCACGGTTGACTTGATGAGGGAGGATGCATAAAAAACCCATGATTTGCTTTGGGCCACATTTGCTTGTCTGGAATGGATGGAATGACACCAGCATATGCAGCTCTGAACCTCTCAACAGAATAGAAGTCATCCACATAGTCTTCTAGTTTCTGCCCAGGAAGAGAAGTAATGTAGGCAATAGCATGTTTGCATGGTATGCCTGTCCCTTGCCACACTCTGCATGAACAAGTTCTCTCATGTGTGTTGACCACAAACCTGAAAGCTGTTTCACTACTCCCCTTTGCACACACTTCAGCAATTCCATCACTCTCTGTAATGACATCAATATCTAGATTGAAGCTGTCCTCCCTCAACTTCTGCACAATGTGGGGTAGGATCTTCCCATCAAACTTCTTTGCAACTTTTTTTCTGATATTCCATTTAATGAGGAGCTTCTGTCTAATGCTATCCAGCAAGTCATCAAGGTGTTTGCCTTTCTCCTTCTTAATCCAGTTGTTGAAGGACTCAGCCAAGTTGTTGGTGACATAGTCAACCTTGCTCCTCAGCCCAAACTGGCTTCTAGTCCACAACTTCTTATGAGTTTGTTTCAGGTACTTCATTGACTCTGGTTTAGCAGTAGCCATTGCATTGTAATGCTTATCAAACATGTAGGCAGTCCAAGAATATGAGGATGCCCAAAGATGATCATCAAAAATCTTGCCATTGTACCTCTTCTTGAAATTCTGCACAAGATGGTACATGCACTCTCTATGTTTAGCCTGTGGAAAAACCTCACTTACCCCATGCATTACTGCATGTCCACAGTCTGTGCTTATTGTCAGACCTTCTGGGGTGCCTATTGCCTCTTTCAACTTCTCCAAAAACCAGACCCAGTTCTCATTGGTTTCAGAATCTACAACACCTACAGCAACTGGGTACATCCAATTATGGCCATCAACTGCACAAGCTATACACAATTGGCCCCTGAACCTACCATACAAGAAAGTACTATCCACTGCCAAATATGGTCTGCAGCCATTATGGAATCCATCAACACAGGCCTTCAGAGAAAAAAATAGCCTATTGAACCTAATCTTGTTGTTGATGGTGTGGTGATCAATGATAACCAAAGAACCTGGGCTCTCACTCTCTATTTGGGATTTAAATCTATACAAGTTATCAAAACTCTTGTCCCAAGGGCCATACAACTTGTCCATAGCAATGTTCTTACCATTGTACACTCTCATGTATGGCATCTGCACTTTGAATTTTTCACTCAATTTCTTTATCAATGCCTTGGCTCCCAAAATTCCATCTTCTTTGAGCCAGTCAATCACTTTCTCACAGACCCAGTACTTGGTGCAACCTAGAGGGACTCCAGTCCTCTTCTTGCTCGGCATGTATGAATGGTGGGTTCACTTTCACTGTGAATGAAAAAAAAAAGAGTTAATGCAAAGACACAATACAAAAGCGAGTTAATGCGGTACAACCCCTATCTTGCATTATGGACCTAAAACAGATATAAACATATATATCACCTGCATGGTTTTACCATCTTTCATGGTTGATGCATGTATTCTCCATTTGCATCCATCATCCCTCCACTGGCAATACACTCTGTACCTTGTAGCATCACTTTTTTCAATGAAATACCTTATCTCCCTCACTGCAGCATGTGTAGCTAAAGCCATCTTGAACTCATTCATGTCTGCATACATGCTGCCTTCATCCATAGGTGGGTTGTTTTTGTCATACTCAAGTGGTGCCATGTTTTCAGGCTCATGGTCTTTAACCATCTCATCCACTTCCTCAGGGTCAGTCTCAATCTCATCAACACAAGCAGCATCAGAGTCAGAGCTATCATCACTGTCAGTTTCATTTTCTTCAATGCTGCCAGGACTTGGACACTCATCTCTTTGTGTCTTTGCCCGGCTTGGACTCCATGTTGTTGTGGTGGTGGTGGCCGTGACTTTGTATGTCAATGTACAACCCTTCATCATCAATACCAACATGCTCATTCTCTGGGTTTGGGTTAACTAGGATTCCATCATCTGCAGTTTCAGTTTCAGACTCACTTTGGTCCATGTATGAATCATCTGCAGGCTGAGTATGTGTTTGGCTTGATTTTGCAGGTTCATGATGACTTTGGCTTGGCCCTGCAGTGTCCATTTGAGTATGGCTTGGTTGAGTATGGCTCTGGCTTGGGGCTGCATTGCTAGGACAAGGCATGGAAGGAGTCAAGGGAGGTTCAGCATGCTGCTCATCAATGTTTTTCCAAGATGGGATTGGAGGAGGCTCTGTATTGGGTGCATGGTAGGCTAAAGTCATGTAGCAGCACCTAGTAGCTTTGTTTTTCTCAAACATTTCCACTAGTTGATGATCATTGCAGATATGGATATTCTTCTTTGTTTCATGGCACCAGTAAAACAAACTCACAACATCCCCATACCGCCCAGGATACTTGTCCACAATGCCCTCTACCACATTTGAGTAGTTTGCAAGATCAGAATCCACAACCTCGTTCAAGCTAAACCACTGAGCACGGCAATTTGGAGCAATAATCCGAAATTCTAGGTTGTAGCTACTATTTGGGTCCATCCTACAGATGGACAACAACAATCACAGAGGGGGCAAATCTATCAGGGACCAAACTAACAAATCCTCCAAAACGACATGTACACCAACATATCTACTTTCTAACCAAGAACAGGGAATGAAGGGGGAGAGAGTGGGGGGAGAATCTGGTACTAACCCTCGTCGAAACCAGGAAGGAAGCTCGGCCGCCCCCATGTTCGCCGCCATGCGCCTGGACTCCTCCTCTTCGCGGTTCCTCCTCTTCACGGTTCCTCCTTCCTCGACTAGCCCATGCCGCACTGGGATCGGTTGCTCCTCCCCTCGCCGCCAACGAAACCACGTCCTGCGCCGCCGGCCCCGCTGGATCCCTTCGCCGCCGCTAGGGTTTTGGTGTCAGGGGAGAGTGAGAGTGGGGGGGCGGTCTGCTGGGGAGAGTGAGAGTGGGGGGGCGGTCATGGTCAGTCAACACGGGCTCTCCCTCTTCTCTACGCCCATGGGCATCTAGGTCATTTCCCATACCCGACCACATGTCGGATGTCCCAAACGGCCAAAAAACGAACGGCGACCGGGCGGAATGGCGTGGGAGAAAGAAAATTTCCGGACTTGTGCGCTTTTGATAGTTTCATCTTTTGAGGTCCTTCGGTGAGATTGCCATCTTTTTTAATGGCATACAAGTAAATGGCTCTATATATATATACCGGTTCAATGTATTTGTGACCGGTTCGATTTAACCGGTCTAAAATAATCGAACCGGCGGTTCAACCGGTTCTAAACGGTTGGACCAGTGAACCATTGAACCGACGCTCTCGCCGGTTCGATCTCCGGTCTGGTCCTAATAACTTGGGTAACAAGTGAATCATGAAGAATCTTGAAACTATGAAAGCATCTCTAGGAGTTTCGTAAAATAACTCCCTATTCAAATTTTTTTAGCAAAAACAAAAACGTCTTCTCCAATAGTTTGATAAAGGAGCTCCTTGAAAAATAAACATTTGTCAAATATCTCCTCCAACTTGTAAGCTTCCACAATCGAGAGGACCTTAGTATCTCTCTCACCCTATGTTCTTATCGAGAGATTATAATACATTGAACCCATGAGTAAATTAAGGAAATAAAGCATTTGATGTGAAAAAATGGTAGGTAAGAGATAAAGAAATTATCAAAAGATGTTTTGGTTGGTTAAAAATAGTTCGGGGGTTCTCAATGCAAAGTCCTTTATAGGAAGCTTATATAAGAAAATATTAGGGAGGGAAATAAATTAAGAATTGCTACTAGTTATTATGTTAACTCGCTAAACTTATTAGCTTAGCAAGTTTCCCTAAGAAATAAAATTAGCTTAGCAAGTTAATTAAGTATTGAAAACATCGATGCAAATTTATATGCTTCTGAATGGACTCCCTCAACATAGACGAATGGAGCGTTACCCAAGGCCCAGGCCCAGGCCCAGCCTGACTGACGAGCTGCACCTTTCCAATCGAAACCCCAAATCCCCAACCCCAAACCCTCCGGTCCGGCCACCGCCGCCGCCGTCACTCGATCTCGTCGCCACTCCTACGCGCGCACACAATGCTGCGCCCCCCCACTCACCCGCCGACAGCCGCGCGCTCTCTTTTCAGCGACGAGTGCATGAGCGGGGACTGGAGAAGTGACTGAAGCATATCTCTCCGCCGCCCAGCCCCAGCCGCAGCTCGCGAGGTGAATCGGGGATCTTGCTCCATTGAGCTCCGCTCGTGCCCTGCCATTCCCCCTGGCCTGCGAATCAGGCGCTCTGATTCGGTGGGGGTACCAAGCGATGGCGTCTCCGACGAGAAGCCGGAAGCGAGCCCTCGCCGCGGCGCCTCCCGCGATCCACCCGGCCGACCGCCTCAGCAAGCTTCCGGAAGAGATCCTGGCGCAGATCCTGTCGCTCCTGCCGGCGCAGGAGGCCATGCGCACGTGCGTGCTCGCGCGGGCATGGCGCGACGTCTGGAGGTCCACCAGGCGCCTGCTCATCACGGGGGGCTCCGTGCAGGAGGTCCGGGAGTTCGTGGGCCGCCTGCTTCTCCGCCGCTTCGACGCGCGCGAGCTCGCGTCCCTCGACGAGTGCGAGATCAGGTTCCGTATGTACAACGACTGCGACTCCCTCGTCACCGTCGACTGCTGGATCCGCGCTTGCCTGCTGTGTCAAGTCCGGGCGCTTCGCGTCCTCAACGAGGGCCATGAGCAACATAAGGTCTATTTCCTGATGAGCGACAGGCCCCTCGTCTCGCCGCACTTGACGCGGCTGGAGCTCAGTGGCATGGGGCTGCGTGCTGACCTCGACCTGGATGGCTGCCCTGCGCTGGAACAGCTGGAGATTAGGTCCTGCTTCTTCTTGGGTCTGACGAAGATCGTGTCCCCGTCGCTCAGACGCCTGGTTGTCACGGGATGCGCCGCCATTGTGGGTACTCAAGGCTTTAGAATCAGTGCTCCGTGTCTCGTTTCGCTGTGGTTGGAGGCCACGGCATCCAGGGCTCCCCTTCTGGAGAGCATGCCGGAGTTGGTGGAGGCCTATGTCAGGATTGAGTCAATTGACTCATTTTTGCTCAATAACTGTTACTGTGATGATCCCATGCGTTGTCACCATCTTTCAGATAGCAATGTTGATAGCGACAATGAAGAATATACAGAGGATTATCCTGGACAAAATAAAGAGGGGTGTGTGCTTCTTGAAGGTCTAGCACAAGCTAAAGATCTAGTGCTGTTAGCTTATCACTCAATGGTACACTTGACCTTGACCTTATATGACTTTTTTGATCGTATCAGTTATTCACCATTACATTATATATGGGATCCAGTCATGTTTGTGTCTGCTGTCTGCTGACAGCAGTCATGTATAATGAAACTCATGCATTCCCACACCTGAGGATCTTAAGTAAATTAAATAGGTTCATGTCCACATTTATACTTTTGTCCAGATAAATTAGCCATTTTTACTGTGTTTTCTTTTTGTTTTCAATTTTTCCAGGATGTTTTCAGAAGGGATCTGACGTTGTGCCCAACATTTTCCAATTTGAAGGCTCTGGTACTTAATGGTTACTGGTTTGAACCTGCTGATTGCCATGCACTAGCTTGTATTCTTGAACATGCACCTGTTTTAGAGAAGCTCACTATCCTATTTTCTAAAAAAGGTAGAAAACTTCTAAATTTACAACTATAGCCTTGCAGGTTCACATATATAGTAATGTTTATTGACCTTGGTGATTTCGTTTATTATTGCTGCAGGTTGAACTCAAATATGACATTGTAATGGAAGGATGCCCTGATGCAACAGCTAAATCAACTATGACAACTCAATGCCTTAAGGCAGTCAAGATTAAATGCCATACTGTCCATGGAAGAGTTCATAACATTCTGAAATTTCTGAGTACGCTCAATATATGTAAGATAACGATCAACACTTATTGTCTTCTACATTTCTATTCGTTTTACTTGCACATGTCGTAGGCACACTACTCTTGCAATCTTGGTTGTTAAATCTCTATATGCTCTACCTTTGCATGTGGCAATATATGCTTCAAAGATGCAAGTAAGAAAACCACTAACAAATTTGTATACAATTACCTTCAATATCATTAATACTTTCATCCTTTTCTAGAAGTTTGAGACAATAAAACGTGTTCATTCATTTTTCTTAGACAAGACCCTGTTAAAGGTATTTAGAGACTTGCTTCCCAACGAGAGAGAATATCATTCAGTTGGCTAGGAAATGTTTTTTTTGCATAGTACCTCTACAATCTTGTTTTAACAATATTCTCTAAAAAGATGGAAGATTTTACAAGCTCGTTCCTCAGTAATTATCTTAGTTTTCAATTCTTGTTGCATCCGATTAAAGCATCTGACTTATTCGATTCGTACATAGATACTTGCATTGTTTCCAATATCTCTGTTGAAGCCCTCTGAACTTACTTACTGTGGCTCTCATGTTTGTGTAGGTTTCAAAGTAACAGAAGGCTCCACATGAAGATGAAACAACTATCACTTTACCACCATATATATTATTCCACTACATCAATGCCCAACTTAGTCATGTGAAGTACCATAGTATTAATGATTATGTTATGTCTGTTCACTCATAATTCTAGTCCTAGGAACATGACCTCCAGAATCGGTTATTAATTATCCAGGGCAATGCAGGGCTATGTGGTCTTTTAGCCATTATGCCTAACAGCTAGCTCCGGATGCAGAGTATCTGCCCAATTCTTCACCTAGTGGTCAAATGCTTGACTTGAGGCTGATGGTCTCAATTTGGTGATGAGGAACTCATTTTGTGCTTGATTTTGCTATAACAAGGTCGAATCCTGATTGATTTCATGGAAAAGAGATTAGAGTAAACGGCCTGATGCCTGAGCAAATAGGGGGCACTTCATCGTTGCCTGGGAGCTTAGGCTCAAGCAGACTGGTCAATCTTGCCTGAGCTGGAGAGCCAAATTCTCCTGTATGAGTATTGGATGTGAGATGGAACTCGACTCATATCATGCTAAGACACCTCATGCCAAATATGAGCGCTTTTTCTATCTTCATTAGTACTCAGTATCCTTTATGCCATGTCCAACCACTCTTAACTGATGATCACTGCTGTAAACGTGTTATTATTTCTTGAATTGTTTGATCATTTAATCACCAGAGTGTTTATTATCCCACTGCTCCATTAATATTTCAGCATATTAATGAAAATAGCAGGTCATTTAAATGCATATAAGAATGATAAATTAATAAGACAAGTTGCTCCTATGAAGGAATTTCTACAATAGTCGAAGAGCATAGATATGCCCTTCAACTGTTATAGAACTTGAAATGTACATTGCTGATGAAACCTTCATAACATGTACATGCCCTTCAACTGATGTTATGAAGGTCTGAGAACTAGCTGATGAAACCTTCATAACATGATGAGACCCCAGCTGATGAGACCCCAGGTCTCCTATGAAGAAATTTCTACATTCCTATCCTATGTTATGAAGGTCTGAGAACTAGCTGATGAACACCTGAAGATTCGATTCAGAGTTTCTATTCTTTGGAGTTTTCAAGTACCGTACTGTGTAATCGCTTGAAAGTTTCTATACAATAGCTTGAAATCTCATTGGCATATCTTTTTCTGTTGATTGGATTCTATGGCTGCCTGTGTCGAGACTTCAACAAACTTGCAGCCATCTTGGATATCGGGTCTGATTTTGCTGTGGCTCGCTGCGCTGCGCTGCACTGACAGAATTCAGAATACTAGCAGTAGAAGTTCACTGTAATGTGATCTGCACCGTCATTAGGGAATTCAGAATTCTACTGGTAGGTATGCACACACGGCACGGCTGAAAACTGCTGTGATCCTCGTGCTTTGCAAATCTATACTCTATACTATAAAGGAGCGAAGAAATTAGAAAATATGTTTTACCTAGAACCATTTTACCCACCTTAGTTTTCATTCCTTGGATGTGTATCTAACGTATGTGATTAACCGTTTATTGTGGCCCTAGACAATTCGCTGACATATGAAACACTGTTTTCCTAGAGAAACTATGGACACCGATGGAAAGTTTTTTCACCGAAATCTTTCTTACCCGCCCGCATGTACCTGCGCTCCTCCAACACCGCCAAACACTGCGCTCGCATGTACCCACGGCGGTTTCTTCCCCCACGGTGGCATCGCGCCCGATACCCACACCCGCCTTCCCCCTCCGCTTTCGCAAAACCGCTCGGCCTAGACCACGCGGCGCCTCTGCAACCCGCTTCCCCCTTCCTCCGGCGAAGTGGGCGGCCTCGAGCGCGGCCGACTCTAATGGCGTGGAAGATCGACGACAACGCCATTGCTCTGCCCCTCACGAACGTCTCCTCGACACAAATCAGGAAACATGAGAAGCAGGCGCGCATGTCCGGCTCTGGGCCGCTGCCACGACGGATGTGGACAAGTGGCCCGTCTCCGCGCTAGCTATATTGCATCGGCGGGGAGGCGGAGGAGTGCGATCTGTTCGATGGGGAGTTGGTCTGGGCCAGCGGCGACGGCGGCAGCAGATACCCGCTCTACGAGTCCCGAACTGCCTGTTCCTCGTCGTCGGCTTCCGCTGCACTGAGAACAGCCGCCCCGACGCGTCCTTATCTCCAGGTTCGTTGCGGTTGCTTCGATTTGCTGCTATCTTCTTCCTTGCTTCAGTTATTCCATGTCCAGAATCTGGAGATTGGTTTGCTAAGCTTGTCAAAGCGGAAGAATCGTGTCGTGTGTGGGCATACTACGACTATCTCGTTTTCTTTGTGTTTTTTTAAACACATTTTCGTTTTGTTGAATCTTGAATCAGTCTAAATTCGATGGCTCCGCGTGCTGCGCGGCATCGGTGACGCCCAGCACGCACAGGTGGCCAGGTGGGGTATTCACATCTCCGACGAAGGGGGCAAGGGGCCCTGTGGCATCCTGGCCGTTGTTTGTGAGTTGCGACGGCCACAGAGGCCTAGGGACGGCCGGCAGCAGCAGCGCCGTGGTGCGTGGATCTCGAGCAGCGAGACGAGAGGGCCGGAGGGCCGTTGACCCGCTGTTTGCTGTTGGTACTGCCGCCATTGACATTGCTACTTTAACCACTGTTGTTGCCGTTGCCACTACACTGCCGCTGGCATAACTGCCATTTCATAAAAGATCAGTGCTTTTGTTCCCCTTTCAAGTCAATCACACAGGCAATCAAATCCTGTTTATTGGATCAACTGTTTGTGTCACAGTGCTAGGATCAGGTATGTCATCACTAACGGTTGCTGCGTTTCAGAAAATACCAATGGTGATGCCTGCAAGTGATATACTAATGTCAATACAAAAGAAATCTAGAAATGTGCCACCAACAAAGGGTATTTATCTGACCATTAACCATTTATTATTCACACTCTGCTAAAAGAGTGAAGATTAACATTTTGTTTTAGCATGACCAGACGTTTGCTTTATTCATAATATGTAATATAGGGATAGCAAATATTGCTAAGCATGAAAGGAACCAAAGGTACAAAACAGTTTGATGCCTTAATGAAAATAACTGGATCATTGAGAACAGTTTTGTTTCTCAGGAACTTTCTGTACTGCTGAGAACATACACAGAAACTTTCCAAAGAGGAGAGATTTTTTTGCATCCTTATGACATGTCTCTGAATGAGTTGATTTTTGGGGTGGGTTATCATGAGCACGTATGGTTCTCAGAACTTTGGTTTCTTGGTACTGAGTATTAGTATGAGATTGTATATCCATAGTGGCACAGAAACGAATTATGAACTTGGCAGGTTCCAGGACGTGTAGATACTCAGGAAAAGGATTACATATCTGTTGGAAAGGAACACGCATCAGTCTGAAAAGGTGAATCTATACCAATTGATTTATACATTCATTTACAATTCTCCAACCTATGGGAATGCATACTTGTTTACTGTACATGGAGATAAGGTGTACAATAATATTTTTAATAAGGTGAGAAGAATTTGACACCCAAACTCAAGAGTTAAGATACGTCCTCTGAAACTTTCTTGTGTCCGCATACTTGAACTCATGACCCATAAAAGTTATGCTAAGTCTCAAACCATCTCACCACATTTTCAGTCAGTTGGTTAGTTTGATCTCACTTTGCTTTTGTGTCTCTATCTACTTTTCCAGTGCAGAAAGAAACTCGAAGAGGGTTTCCAGCATGGGAAGCATGCCATTGATGATTTGGTAAATGTTGCAAAGGTATTAACAGCAGTTTTATTTCTTTCTTCAAGTTGGAGATTAAGAAAATGATTCTGCTCTCTTTTTTTTCGCTGCTGTTATTCACTTCTAAATTTTTAATTTGATTTATGGCTAATTTTGAGTTTCTACAGGCTTTGCATTCTATGTCTCTTGTTGATCTACATATTCCAAAATAAGGGGCAGAAGGCTTCATGCGATGGGTCCAAGTATTAGGCTCGGCTCCAAGTGGGTTCTCTAACTTGGCACCATAGTCTACCATACCTAAATAATATCAGTATTTGAAATGAACAGAAGCACATTGCCATAATGATTGAATTTGGGTTGCAAACACCATCACCTTGAGTATAATATTTATTTTTATATGCTATAGGAATCGACTTCAAAACATATCTTTGCTATTATATATGTTATTTCTCTAAGAAACATCTCTCAGATATGTCCGGGTATATATATGATTCGTCCATAGTGTTGTGGGAGCAAGTTCCATCGCACATCTGAGTATGCTTTACTATGGACACGTGCGTGCCGCACGTGCATGACCACTAGTATATATAGGCTGTTTCAGATTCTGTCAGATACCATATGATTTAAGAAAGAGCACAAAATCGCCAGAAGCTACACTGTTGTATGCAGAAAAGATTCGACAAAAAAAAATGCCAGCCTGACGTGTAGTTAATACCAATCTGGAGCTTTAATTTCGCGTGCACAACAGGAGAGGTCAGGACTTTTGGAGTCCTTGTAATAACGTGCCGAGTTGGGGCAAGCTTAGCGTGGCCATTGGACGCCTCTGACTTCTCAGCTCCGGTTGCCCGCAATTCTGAACGACTGAACCTTCTCGACGTTGACCTCTCATTCCGGCTGGTGACACTCCGTATCGTATTAGCTTTGTGCTAATCTAAACATTTGTATTTTTAACAATCAATTTTTTTTTTTAAAAAAATAACCGTACAAGTTCATTTTTTTTTTATATAAAATTGGTCAAAATTAAATGAGTTCGGCTTGGTTCAAACTTAGAGTGAACTATAATTCAGAATAGAGGGTTAGTTCCATCCCAAAGCTACACAAGTAAAGTGAACTATAATTGACATCGGATATGCATAGATAGTGTTAATTGGACGGATATGAATTCCAATTGGATAATATAAAGTCTCTATTCAATTTAGGTGTATTCAATTACTTTATTGATTGATGGTTTTGGAGGAACAAATCGTCATACAAATAAGAATTGAAGTATGTCATATTGTATATAACACATACGAGACCGAGGTCACTCATTGTAAACATAATATGTATCTATGAATATTCATGTTCTAGGGGACGTATAAATTCTGATAATTCAGACTTTGATCCATTCGGCTCTTATTGACAGAGTAGGAAAAAGGTAATATTATTGATTGTGGGCTTAGTCAGCTTCATATGTATGTATTTGATTTGGAAAAAAACAACATTGTAATGAAAAGAAAATGATTAAAGGCTTTTTTCCGAAGATATTAAAAACAATGATCACTGTATATATATGACAAAGACACTGCAATGAGACGGTCGATCGATTCTGAAGTTTCAATCATCAGTACTGAATCCTTTGCATAATTGCGACGACAAAGTGCATCGATATGGGCCCTCCTCTCTCAGCGACAGCGCTGCACTTTCACTACATCCCTTCTCAAGATCCCAAGCCATCCATCCAACACAAATAAAAGGGCAAAAGGAGGGCCCCATGCATGTAAGCATGAGAGGGTCCCTTGAAGCATATCCTTACAAGTCAATCCATATCTTAATAATAACGTTGGCACGTCCACATCATCTGCTCGTACACACCTGTCCAAATCCCCTCAATTTGTTTGTTTGGTGAGTTTTGTTCAAACACCCAACCCAACCTCCTCTCCTCTTGACAACCATGCATCCCTGCTCTTGACAACAAGGCCAAGCTAAGCAAGCTAGCTATGTCAGGTCCATACATAGAATAGTATGCCACTCCTCTTGCTTCACTCCTCAACTTCCTTCCTTCCTCCCTCCCTCTTCTCCCCCTTTGAAACAAACAATCTTTCTTCCCTACTCTTCCAAGAAACCTGCCCTCCATTTGCAAACATGCATGCAGGTTATTAGCCCTTGCTGGATTTCAGAGCTGCACACGAGCACAAGTGGACATAGATATATAGATATATATATATATATATCTATGTATATATGTGTATCAGTAGGCGGATTAGCCTTGCAAACAGTAGGATTTGGCCATGCATAAGCACGGGCAATTGGGCGAGAGGATAAGGTGCCGTCTCCGGGCGAGCAGTCGCCGGCGATGTCGGCTTCTCGGCGGCGACACCGCCGCCTTCTGCGCCTCGCTCGTCGAGGGCCTGGCGCACCTCGAGAGCACGCTGGAGGTTGTTGATCGTCATCATGGCGGCGGTGGCGGTGGCGGTGGAGTGGCGTCGTCGGGGACGGTGTCCATGCGGTGGTGCGCCGACGCCATGCGGCTCGTGAAGCGGATGCAGCGCGAGATGCTGGCCATCTTCAGGAAGGCCGACGTGCCGGTGTCGGCCGTCGTCTCGGCCTCCTCGCCCGGCGCCACCGCCGCGGGCGCCGGGGACTGGTTCGAGCACTACATGCAGGAGACGGCGGCGCTGCTCGACTTCTGCAACGCGTTCAAGGCCGCCGTGTCAAGGATGCACCGCTACTGCATGGTCGTCGACTTCGCCGCGCAGGTCATCTTCGGCCGCGGCGCCAACGGCGGCGCAGCTGCTGCCGTCTCGCTCGTCGTGGAGGGCGCCGCCGAGCCGTGCCAGGCCCAGGCACAGGCGTTGTCGGCCGCCGCCTTCCGCGACAAGATGGCGGACGCCAAGGCGGCGGTGGCCGAGGCCGAGCGGCTGGGGAGGGCAATCATCGTCTCCGGCGCCGCCGGCGGGGACGACGCCGCTGGCGGCATGGTCATCGTCACGCTCGTCGCCAAGATCACGACGTCCGTCCTGTCCATGTTCGTGCTCCAGGCTCTGACCGCCCCACCACCAGCCACCGTCGACGACAACGGCGGTGGCGTCCGGCCTACGATCGCCTCCGCCGTCGACGTCGTCGCCCCTGAGCTGGAGCCGTGGTACGAATCCTTGTCGCTGATCCACGCCCGGTTCCCGAGCGCCGTCGCCGTGGCAGAGCACGAGAAGGTCGCCACGGCGGTGCGAGACCTCGTCAATGGCAAGATGGACGGCGGCGGCGGCCACGGCGAGCAGCAGGAAGAGCTGCTGAGGGCGCGGTCAGGCGAGCTCAGGGAAGGCGTGGATATGTTCGACTGTGTTCTTGACGAAGTGTTTGATGAGGTGATCAGGGGAAGGAATGAGATGCTGGGGATCCTCAGAGACAAGGCTCTAACCTGACCATGAGGCGAGTTTTAGATTAGCCGCCACTGGAGGATCGATCGATCCATTAATTGACCTTGTGCAGGCTGGAGATCTTCAGAATTAATGCTGCTGGGCTTTATGCTGATTTCTGTTTTATCAGTTGGGTTTGTTTTGCAAGTGTAGATAGAAATGTAAAAAATCTGCAGTGTTGTTGACATGTGTATGTAGTAGATGTGCAGATTTGTTTTCGTTTCATTTGGTTTGTGATTTAACATGTATTGAACAGTCTGTCAGAAATGAAATTCTTTTGCATGTATTGCTTAATACTACTGAATTCTTTTGCATGTACTACTGAATACTTTGTAGAAATGAAATTCTTTTGCATGGGACCAACTTTGTATTGACAGTCTGTTAGAAAAAGAACTCTTGCATACAGCAGGTTGCTCTATAAATAAAGCACTTGGCAATTCAGTTAATCTTTCCACTACATAATAATGTAAATGTTAGTACTTAGGTAAACACGCATCGCATGTTTTATACTTCATTCATAAGGTTGTTCAGTGAAAAGTGGTTCAGAGATCAAACGTACACAAGAGGTTTGAAAATTTCACATTTCACAAATCAGGACAAAAATCGGTGACTTACTATCCTGGGGGAAATTACATACTTCAGTTTCCTATTGTATGGTACATTTCAGTAAGACCACAGAGAATTGGAGGAGAATCATGGCCTCACTACAGTCCTACAGTGGTGTGGTAATAATACATTGTGCGTGGACAATCTGGGAAGTCCATGCCCAGCCATAACTTCCCCAGATCATCCATTGGCCATAATTTCCAAAGAATAAACAGAGCTTTACGGAGAGCAAAGAAAAACCAAACAGCTAGAAACTCCTAATCCGCCTATGTCAACTGCAAAAAAAATGGAAGGCGGAAACTGGCCTGCAGGACTTGAGAGTAACAAGGGTAGGATAACTTGCTATAAAGTATAAACTCCTCGACAGGGGCATAAGTTTCAATCGATAGCCTTGTGGATAGGTCAGCTATATCAAAATACAATCCCTGATATCTCTTTATTTTGCCCCCTATCACTTGGAAGGATGTGTCATCTTCTTAGTTGTGCAGCACTGTGTCTCTCTTCTGATCGATGATGGAATAGCTTCGCTATTGATCGCCTCTCACAATCCTGAAAAATTGTAGAATAACAAAATAAATTCTCGAACAACATCATCAGTTAAATTTAAAATGGTTAAGGCTTACAGTTTTCTAACTAGCTACTTTGGACAACTGTACCCACCTTAAACATATTGAGACGAAATGGTTTGTCAGGATTTGTCCTTCTTAGTTTTAAGTACGTATATGCAAAGCTGAGCTGGTCACGGGGTGTGAAACGATCAACCTCATTGTACCACAGGCAAGAGAATAAGTTGGACATTGGTGTGTGTTCTCTCACAATAAAAGAGCCTTCGGGGACATCTGTAAAGTGTAAATTGTTAGGTCAACAGAGTTCATACAATAGTATTAGTACCAGCAGGCAATAGAGCATAGTACTAGCAGGCAATTGAGCATACAGCTTGGTAGCAGCTTGTTGGGATCTGATGGGTTGAACCTTGTCAGTCCATCCGCTTGGTAAAACTCAAATTGCTGATCAATTATTGTATGATTGAACTTATTCAGCTTTTTATTCTGTGCTACTTCCTCCCAAACGCAATGCCGATCATAGTGATTGGAAATAGCATATTCATAACCTTGACGCCAGAGAAAGTACTCTAGGATAAGGATAGGATCAGTTTGTAGTCTCAGTTTGCTGTCTAACCAGATTGAGAACCTGAAACAAGTAACAATGTACTTAGCGATATTGTTACAGGTGGTAAGTAAAAATATATAAAATTAAGGAACAAATATAATGGATCATTGCAGGATGCAGAATTGAGCACAAGGTCTTCTAAATTATTGCTCTGAATGAGCATACTGACACTTCGATAAAGTGAATATGTAAATTTGTTATTTGCAGCAAAATATATATAAAAAACTTGCTGCATGTTTCTCTAAATCCCATACAATATTCATAAAAATTTAAAGCATTGAGTTTAAATATCCTCAAAGTTAAATCAAGAAGATCTCTTTATAAACTTATTACCTGGATCAAATCGAAACCAGTATATATATGCGTGCAAAAGAAAAATAAACTTCTGTTGGACAATATAGCACACCAGGAACAACAAATATTATAATTGTATACATCCAGATGAGGTCAACAGACCTAGAAAGTGATAACAGTAACAGTGATAAGCTCACAACTCAAGAAAGAATGGATTACTACTTCGAAATAACAGTAACTATGAAAAGCATGTGGAGCCATGTCAAGTTCCAGGAAGTGGGACTGTTGGAACGTGTACTGCAAGCACAGGAGGCATTCACAGAGAAATGCAACGGGTTGCAAAACACCTTTGTTTGTTCCCTTGGAAAAGATGGCATGCATGCACATAAGAAATAACAGTACCAAAAACATGTGTTCACCAAAAGGTAAACTTCTTTTCAAGAGTATGCAAGGTCAAAATTTGAGAAACTCACTAAAATAGAATACTTCAAGAAGACTACCAAGAAATTCACTATAATCAGACATGCACTGTCATAGAGAAATTCAGTCTTACCTCGATGAAGGGAATAGTCTGTGTGCCAAAAATTTTGGTATTTTTCCCACTCTACGCATATCATTATACGGCATATTCTTAATCAGTATGATCTTCCATATACCAATGAAACCCAAGCTGTCCATTTTCTGGCCTTCAGATTCTAATGTTTGCAATGTCACTTCATCCAAAAACATAGCAAAGCAAACTGTCTTCTTTGAGAGGCTTGTAATCTGCAAAGTGTAATAAGAAAGACATTTCTAAGAGACGTTATAGGATCTACAAATCATTAAAATAAATCCTCAAACAGCAACTTCAGAAACATCTTGAAATTTATGGTGACATTGGAATGATGCAAAAGGAGATAGCAACAGCTATTTGACTCATTACATATTAGAGAATGTGGTTATGGTAAAAAAAAATGCAAAAGGGTGTGGATAGTGTATCATATATCCATATTAAAAGACTTAATGACAGATATAATCAGCATAGTGTTATAAGAAAAGTTGCATTTCAAAGCCCAATCATCTCTGGCGCAAGTTTCTTATCTATTCCTCTGAAAATAGGAAGTAATAGAAGTTGAAGTTCACTGTAAAGTGAGTGAACTAGGATATAACAATCTGAGACAAGACATAGACAAAATAATGATCATTTGACCTGCCAAATATATTACTGAACCTAGAAAAATCGATATAAACTGCCAAATGCAATGTAAGCAGGACACAGGAATCATAAGAAATTCAGTCAAGAATTAGTGCCAGAAAAATATCATACCGTTTTGCTAAATGGAGTCCTCAGTCGATCAGAATTTCCAAAGATGCAGGATGATACAGCAATGTGGCATTTACTCATGTACTTTCGGTCATCATCAGATATATCAAAACCAGTGCTTGTACCATTTGGACCCTTAACAAAAGCACATTTCAACTGTTGGCCACGGGCTTTGTACGACTCCTCTCTTTCTTGCAGACTTTGGTGGCCAGCAAATCTCGGTTCCCAAGATTCTGATCCAACAGGTCTTTCTTCAACTTCTACAAACTCCAAATTAAAACTAGCGAATTTCTCATTTCTCGCAGGCTCCACAAGTTGAGCAGTTGAGTTGAGAAATTTCATTTCACAAGTTGAACCTGTTAAATTTATCCCAACTTATTAGACAACGATCTGAAAACAATATGCTACTCGCTTATGTGACAGAAGTTTCAAGTCGTCGGTAATCAAACTATTCAAAACTTGATCATAGACATCTTTTTACAAATTGATGTTAACATGTGGATTTTTTTTTTCTCGAAAACGAAGGAGAGCTGCGTTTCATTAAATTAAGAAGAGAAAAGGGCAAGAGCCCAACACCCTTACAGACCCCACACACACACACACACAACACACACACACACACACACACACAGAGATTGGAGGGATTTGTGTTGAAAAGTAGTTTCATAATCTCCTATATGCATATATACTTCATATATGCGAAAAGTAAATTTTCAAGACCATGATGATGTCAAAAGCAACTGTCTTTTGTGATTGGAGGGACTGATCATTTCCCTTTCAAATGTTGAAATCATATTCATATACCTCAAAATGAAGGTCATGATTAATGATTTCAATTCGACTTGCATGGAATATTAAGGCAAAAGCATCATCACATTGTTGTGCTGCAAACATGCTCACATAACACCAGTCCCACGCATGTAGATAATTAGCTAGAAAATTGTGAGCTGCAGAGGATTAGCTTTCACGCAGTTATTAGGCTCGAAATCCAAGAGCAAATCATGAACATGTTGTGACACCATAATACTAGTTCGTATAACACCAGGGGTCCAATATTCATGTCATGTTATTTGTGTTGCAAGCTACAGATCCTAACTACGTACATAGGTGTATCATTCATGTACTAAGACGCTGGTAATTACTAGGTACTACAGCACCTATTACGATTCATAAAAGAAGATCTTGTGTTTCTAAACAAAACAATGATCTTATGAATCAGTACAGCTAAAATTAAATATGAAACAAAATTTTAACCTCATTTATACAACAAAGAATTACCAATTAGATACAAAACAATATTAGAGCAAAAAAAATGCAGAGTTTGAATTATCCCAAGCACAGCCTCACTGGAATCAAAATATCTAAGAACTTGAACTATTACATAAGGATTCATAATTTTCAAATTGCAAGCAACTTCAAAGAGACAAACAACTTACCAGACTTCTTACGTTTCGGTTTCTTCTTGGACACATGCTTCTTTTCTCCAGTACCTGAAACCTTCTTTTTGTCTGGGCTACTAACATCATGACTACCAGTGATCCCTCCACCTGCTTCTGTGTGCCTCTCAGTGGCGACCTCGTCCTTCTTCTCAGCACTCTCATGGGTGCCACCACCAAGCTTCCTTCCACCATCAGATGGATGCACATGAGCATCCTCCAAATCATCCTGCGCATCAATGCCATCATCATACTCATCATCTGGATCAACCTCCCTCACCCCTGTCCCTGTGCCTCCCATTGCTGCAGCCTCATACTTCTCGAGCTCCTTCCTGCCACCCTCATTGTACAAGGTCCCTCCTTTCCCACCTTCAGATGCCTCTGGAACATCATTAGCGCCACCGCCAGTCTCTAGAGTCAAACCTTTATCCTCACCACCTGCCTCAGAGGTGGTACCTTTATCGCCACTGCCGCCAGCATCGGTGGAGGCTCCACTTCCACCCGAGATCCTCTCCTTCTCGTCCTCCGTGTAGTCCTCGTCGCGGCGCCTATCGTCCCTGTCCCAGTACCTGGAGTCCCGCGCGCTCCGGCCGCCCCCGCCGTGCCCGAACTTGAGCTCCTTCCAGCTCTTGCTCTGGTTCCACTCCGGCAACGCCTCCCCGGCGCTCGATTCTTGGCTGATCTCTACGAAATCACAGAGACGACAAGGCAACCAAGCAGAGAAATTTTCAAATCAAGCTTGCAATGGGAGCTTCAACCGAACATGAAACTGGATCGAGAACTCTCGGGCGGTGCCGAATCGCGGCACAGAAGAGCCCGGACGCGCCAAAGACGCGATCTTTTTATAGGGGGGGGGAGGAAGAAGGCCAACGGGCGCGAACCCAACCTGCCGGGCTGCGCGAGATGCGGCGCGAGAGGAGGAAGACGGCGGCGGCGAGGAGGAGCGCGGCGGCGACGGCGGCGGCCGCAGCCGGCGAGCGGCGGCGCGGCGCGGGCTTCCCGGGGCGGCGGATCCGGGAGGAGGGCTTGGCGGAGGCGTGGTGGGGCCGGTGCCAGTCCGGGAGCGCCTGGTGGTGGTGGCCGCGGGAGTCGGGGAAGCCGCCGCCGTACTGCTGCCTGTACTGCGCCATTAGAGGCCCCCGCGGCGGAGGTGGCGGAGGTCGACGGCCACCAGCACCATGAACGGAGAGGAGGGGGGAACGGGAAGCAAGGAGAGGGGCTTTCTTGTAATTCCGGTTCCGAGGGGGATTGGTTGGGGAGGGTTGGTTAATTGCACGTGATGATGGTGAGGATTAGGAGGAGCGGCGGCGAGCGAATGACCATTAGAGTCACCGTCGACAGTCCATATGGGGTTTGGTGAGATGGGAAGACATGTGAGCCGACATGCTAGTACCGTAGTACGTACTGTATGTAAAAATCGCAATTACTGGGATGGCAATGCTCTATTACAATGTTTTCAAAAAAAAAAATGCTCTATTACAGAAAGTTCTGGTTCTAAGCATGAAGACTTTGTGCTAGATGGTCTCAATCTAGAAACTATTGAGGTGATTATATCACTTGTCACGTCCAAACTATAAAAAGATTGTATTCTCAATAATTTTTTTCTAAGATATATTTTTTATCAAATAGCATCCAGTATTACATCTTTTTTATCATGTTTCATAGACACATTTGTTCGACGTGTTCTAATTTGGTCACATAAACCTACCGATAAGAAGACAAAATTGACCGGTTTCTTTGTGAGATAAAAATATTGTTCGAACGACCGATAAGAAATCATTCCCGTCTCTCTCTCTTCTTTATTTTCAGCATCACATCATTATTTTGCTTACTTGGCACTCTAATTAATGTACATAGAAACTATGCAGATTGGAAGTGTCTTACAAGCTCGTTGGATGAGCTGAGACAATAGGTGTCTTGTAAAATCATATCCGAAGTAGTAAAGTTAAGACTCGTTATAAGAATGATTTCCTCGATCTCAAAGGCAAAAGAATGAATGCTTCTCCTGGTATGGTAGCATATCAAATTATGGCGTTGTTTGGGAGAGCTCCACTAATTTCATATCTATGAAAAATAGTTTCACTTCACGAAATGTGAGCCAAAAGCTTACGTCTATGAAATCTAGATAAAAAAAACATGGAGCTACGAGCCAAAATCATGAATTTTATAGATCTTCTCAAAGAGCACCCATCAACACTGGTTACATACCTTTTTTTAAGTTAAATCGCAATTATCTATAATGCCATGCATTGATTATAAATATAATCTAAGCCTCCATACCTATTGACTTCAAATTATAGTTCATTTAACTTTTACAGTAATACATTAATATTTGATATTGTAATACGTATTATTTTAAAAAATATAAAAGATGATATTTTATAAACTTTTTAAAACATTATTTTTAACTCGACAAAAAACAGGATTCATATTAGGTAGTGCATATGGACACCGTGGAAATAAAAAGCTCGAAATTGCTGTCGGGTGAGGCTTTGCCGTGGAAGAGAAGGGACAGGTCGATAGGTGCTACACTGACGCGCGAATCACAAAGCGCAATCCAACGGTCGGCGGAAGGGGAATACTACGTCTCGCCTCTGACTGAGCTTGCTCGCCGCCGCCGCTCTTGCGCCCGCCGTGCCACCGTTGCCGCCATGCCCGGGCCCGAGCTGCCTCGCTTTGCTCCAGCAAACCGCCCGCCGCCCCACGCCTGAGCCGCCGCTGCTCTAAGCTAGCAAGCCTCCTGCCGCCGCTGCCCGCCCCTCGGGGGCCGCCCTCGCTGCTTCTCGCAGTTTCGGGGGTCGCCGCCTCTGTTCGTCCTTGGGGGGGCTGCCCGCTGCTGCCTGCCCTTGGAGGTTGTCGCGGATCTGAGAGAAGGGGCGAAGGGGGACGGGAGGGAGAAAGGACTGGCGAGGGAGAGGGAAGGGGATAGGGCAGAGCCGAGCGGAAGCGAATCGTCTTGCGCGGCCACCGCCGCCGCCGCCCCTCTCTCAGGTGATTGATGCAGATGATGCATATTCATTTCCTCATCTTCCTCCGCGGATCGATCTGCCAGACGTTTCGATGTAGCTAACATGAGGACCGGCAGGATGCTTCCGCGGAAAGCGCCCAAAATTGCCTCTGCCGCAGCAGCAGCTCCGGTGGAAGGCCGCGACGACATCAGCAACCTCCCGGACGGCGTGCTGCAGCACATACTCTCCTTCCTGCCGGCTCAGGACGTGGTGCGGACATATGTGCTCGCCAAGCGCTGGCGCCACATGTGGGAGTCCACCACCGTCCTGCACTTCGTGTGCGGGGGAAGGATGCAACCAGATGCCTTGAAGAAGATTCAGGAGTTCGTGTACCATCTGCTACGCTTGCGAATCCGCGGAGGCACGCCGCTCAACACGTGCGAGTTCCGTCTCGGAGAGGATAATGAGTTCGACATGAGTCACATCTTCTTTTGGATCCGTGTAGCTCTCCAGTGCAATGTCCGGGTGCTCCAGCTCATCTGTGCGAACAATTTTCCGGCCGATGGTCCTCAAGATGACCATCCTTTATTCATGTCCCAATTCCTGAAGAAGCTAGAGCTTGAAGGTCTCGACATCGTGTCCAACTGCAGATTGCTTGACTTCTCATTCTGCCCCAATTTGGAAGACCTTGAGATTGATGACTGCAACCTAGTGGCTCTCTTGCTCATTTCGTCACAATCCCTAAAGCGTCTAACCATCAAGCGTGGTTATTTTGGTGATGGATCTCGCCTGCCTATCTATGCCCCGAATCTTGTTTCACTATGGATTGAAGTCAATAAAGGCAGGGCTCCATCGCTTCAGAGGATGCCATCCTTACTAACAGCATCTGTCACAATCCACAGCTATGGTGATTGCGACAGTGATGAATCTAATGATGATGATGACAGCAACCAAAGTATTCTCTTGCAAAGTTTATCCGAAGTTCAGGACTTGGTGCTAATGTCTGATTATACCGATATGGTATCCTTACACACTCGAGCTGTAATGTTCATGCTTACATTTATGTTTTATTGATGTTTCTTGTTTTTGTAGTTTATTTTCAGAAGGGACTCGGAATTTTGCTCTAGTTTCAACAAGTTGAAGTCTTTGCTCCTCAATGAATACTGGTGTGAGCCTGCTGATTTCAGCGCCCTAGCATGCCTCCTCAAACTTTCTCCGGTGTTAGAGAAGCTTTCTCTTGAGCTATATTTATGGGTATATAATTTCAAATGCAGTGCATGTTAGAAACTAGAACGAATTATCATTGTAACTTGTTGATTGATCTTGACAAAAATCATTACATTTACTACAGGGCCCTGAAGAGAATGTGGAGATTAAACTGAGCTGCAAACCATTGGAGATGTCAGCTGCAATATCACAACACCTTAAGACAGTCGAAATCAGATGTGAAGTGTTTGACGAGAGAGTTCGCAATGTTTTGATGTTTCTTAGTAAACTTAACATATGTGAGTTGACTGATTACTGTCACACTTTCCTTACTTTAACAGTACGGTTCCAAATTATATGAATGCAAATGTCTGGATTTATAGTAATTAGTTATGAACCGTGGTGTCATCTTGCTTATTGCTTCTGTGTGAAACACAAATGCTTTTTTTTTCTTGTTAGTCAATTTACTTTTGCTTTATGATAATCATTTGGTACATTTTTTTCCTTGTTTTATCATCGCCACCAGCTTTGGATGTTGTATTACACTAAAGCAAGTTCAATCATATCATTTCATTTTTTTTTTTTTGCCAAATTCATAAAAAGATTACCATTAGCTTTTTACGTGAGTATGTAATAGATGAAATGTCATACCAGAATTCAGAATTGTTTTTAAAATGAGAATGTAACACATGTGATTTCCTTTGCTTACTGATTGGGTAGCTTTTGTGCCAACATTTATGACTGCATTTTTTTTTTTAAATTGGTACTTCCTCACGAATTTTCTGACACTTCAGAACAGCACAACCATTATTTTTTGTAGTTATTTTAAATATATAATGCTAATACAATTATTGTGTAACATATTTATTTAATGGTGATGACCTATTATCATATCATATCATCATATCATATCATATAAGAGATATAGTTTCTGAGACACCTTAAGGACAGTGCTTCGATGAACAGCCCTACAGTATCATGCTCCTTCTGCGTCCATCCGATCGCAGCACCGTGGCTCCATCCCGGCCATCCATCTCAGGGTACCGGCCCTCCACTCGGTCTCTTCCCAACCTCACTCGAAGCTTCTCGCGACGGGAAGACAAAAAGCTTCGCTTCGACCGGCCGCCGCCGCCAAGGCTCCCATCGCCCCCTTGCTCCCTCCCCGCTTCGCCGGCGCCGCTCCACCCGCCGCCGCCCCCCCTGTGCCTGCTTGCCTGCTGGTGTCCTGGTGTCCCCCCTCCCCCCTCCCCCCCCCCGGCTAAGGGGGCAGATGCAGCGGCGGACCTGCCGTCGCCTGTGCTGGCCGATGCGGCGGCGCGCCAGCTGCGCGGGCGGTGGGCCTTTCCGGGCGGCGGCGGCGCTTGGGGGCACGACTGGCCCCAGGTGCAAGCGCTTCCCTCATCGCCTCTCCACTGGCGACCTACCTCTCCACAGGTTCTGCCTGCTACCTCACCAACAACTGGATCCGTGGGCGTCTTCGCGGGCCGTCGCTAGGTATGTTTTCTTCTGTATCCTATCTCTCTCCCTCATGTTCTCTTCCAGATCTCGAAGGCTCCAGGCTAAAGCTCCAAGGTAGCGACAGATAATCCCCTCCTCCATGTGGACCTTCAGGGGGCATTTCTCTGTGTAGTCGCAACAACGATTCGTTTGGAGGTGACACATGTGCAGGCTCCATATCTGTAATTTGTTGTTGTTTCAGATGAATTTTCCAATTGCCACCTCTCGATACAGCTTGATTTTTTTTAATTAATGTGATAAGGTTCCCTGTAATTCTGCATAAATGTTGCCAAATCTGCATGACCGAGTTTGATTGTGGAGATTGCATTTGTGTCCGAGCGCTGATTACTGAAACACGATTGTGGAGATTGCATTTGTGTCCGAGCACTGATTACTGAAACATGTTTCTTTCTGTTCATACCTTGCAGGTGACGCACTTATGGATTTGACGGTCCATAGCCTTTACAGTAATAAGGGACGTGTTTCTCTACGACCTCGTCAGGTTTGTACCTTTTGCTGGAATCTATAAATGTTACTTTAGTGAGGAAGAAATCTATTTTGTTTACCTTCCTTTCATCCTTGAACCTAACATAGCTACATGAAGTAATTGGTGTGGCAGGAAAATAATCTCTCTTCTTGCCTTGTCGTGAAATATCAGATGAATTAGGTGCATTTGTCTTCTAATTAGTGTGAAAATAGGATTACAAGGTCATGTTCATATATCAAGCACTGTGATTTGGGGTTTTGCAGATATGGGCCCATGTTTTCATCTAAAAAAATAACCCTGATCTACTTATTGTCTTGCAGCTATGAGGCAGATGGCATGGCTACAGATTTGAACCATACCTCTCTATTTACCAAGAGGTAAATAGATTTAGTAGTCACTGTGTTCGTTGTTTGAATGAGTGGCAAGCTTTTTGTGAATACTGAAAGCACAAAGGTTTGCTTCAGTACTAAGTCTTTGACAAAAATTAGATATGCTAATTTGGGAGGCATGCACCTATCTCTGAGTTCACATTGCTATATGGTACCTCGGTGCTCTGTGCATGTAAAAACCTTTTTTTGCTGATGCACCATGTATTCCTCTTGCACTATCAGCTGACAGCGGTGCAAATGATGAAAATCTTTGCTTTTCTATAGCCTGTGATGAAAACGACATCATGCAGCTTGAGAATATAGGCTGATGACATTGCTCAGCTATTAGCATGGGGTTACCATTAAAATTTGTTCCTCAGACTTTGTGTCCATATGTTTAATAATTTTGATGATTTGCAGGTTCTAATTTCTATGATTGCTATTTTTATATCTATATTATTGCTGCAGATGAAAGACCTTACCTGTTTCTATGATATTTTCAGTAGGTACTCAGCCTATCTGGTTGTACATGACTATCAGGACCACATCATCCTACAAGAGGACAGGTAACTATTTTTCGGCATGCCTTGCAAATGTTGAATCACTTCTCGGTTTCCAGGCATGGGATTGTTATAAAACCTGAAACCACATCATCACAGTTCTGAAACCACATACATTTTGGTTAACTAAAACCTAGGCTAATTTCCAGTGTTCAAATGGAGCTCCACTCTATCTGTTCTAATAGATGTGACACATATCCTGCTGACAACTACTACCATCTTTTTTTTTTTCCCATACGTAGTCCTGCCTATATAGCACATAGTTATCTCTGAACCAAGTGAACAATGGTGTGCTCTATTCTCCTATTTTTTGGTAATTATCGCCTCTACAGATGCTACATATCTTACCCTTCCCACATCAATGAGGTAGTATGGTAATATGAAACATAGCTTCTGATTCATTACGATGCTGAAATAATATACTCATTTTTCCTGACGAAACACATATTGGTTCTCACGGAGCACAATTTTCTGTTCTCGCAAAAGTATTCTGCATATTTCATACCAGCGGTTCAAGACTTCACGTATATGGGATTATACACATGTGCAGTTGATTTAGTGCTATTTCATTCCTTTCTTTTTCTATTTTGGCAGGCAATGGACCGTCTTTGTTTTACACCTATAGCAGTTGGGCGTACACATGTCGCTAACAAGGTTTGGGCATACACACGTCCATCTGCATGTATAGGCCAGCTCCATTTCCTTTTTACCTTCTACATGCATATTTTCGATTTCAGCTTGGCTTGGCTCTATACTATTTTCGAAGGCCTGTTACCATATGGTGCCATGGTGTAGATTGTCAAGTTCATTGGGTTGGTCCTACAATATTTTTGAAGGGTGATGCAAGATCAGAGGCTCTGAAGTTTTTTTTTTTTTTTTTTTTTTTCATTCATTTGCTTCCTTAGCGCCACTATGTACATGGTTTCATCTTTTCCAAACACAAAAAAATATTATATATTGTTGTATTGCTGCTCTTAACTATTGCAAACACTGCGTGTAAGCATTTCGGCAAACAAAAAAAAAATCATAACAACTTATGCGAAGCCATTTAGTATTTTTTTTAAAAACATGCATCATTAGTACTGCTGTCCTTATTTTGCTTGCTTTTGCTTCTGTATTAAGTCCCCCTTTTCAGGTTTATATATGATCATGCGATTTAATTGCTTTTGCAGAGTGTGACACCCACATCCCTACATAATACATCTTCCTCTTTTATTTAAGATCTGTACAACAATCTAATCTTAAATTTTCTTATGTTATTTGTACTTTAATTTGTATTTAAATTGAGAGAGAAACCAGCCCACAGCAAACTGCGGTATATGATGCCTTTGCCTAATGAAAAGATTCATTATGATCACATATCATTGACAGGGCGCCCGCGGCAACGCGCGGGGTTCCTGCTAGTTCTAAATAAATCTCTGTCAAGCCTCGAGACAATTTGTCTTATTGTGCTGTTTGGTTATTTCTTTTGTGCAGAAGTCTATTCCTGCCTAAATATTGTTACCATTTCTATATGTTTCTCATGTATTTTTTCATGCTTCTCAACTTATGGCATGCCTTTGATTATGTGAAGGGTTTCAGTTCAGCGGTTAGAAGACTATGCATGAGAATGGACGTATACCGTCAATTAAGTCGAGGTTATGCTCGATTAACTAAGCAAGCAGGCACAAATATTTAGGATATCAGCTTTGTCTGTAATCATGTACCCGGTGTGGTACCATGCTTTGTAGTTCAGGCTCTCTTCTTGCTTAACAGCTTGTTCAAGCTAAATCTAATTTGTACCTGTTCATTTGCTATATATTGATGTATCAGAAACCTAATAGCACATGTTTGCGTGCTATGTTGAACCAGCACTAAGGAACGGGCACATTATGTTTCTCAAACTGAGATTTTCTAGCCTGTCCATTTTTTCCTAGCATTTGTTGCAGTGGAGAAAATGTTCAGATGTCACTGCATTTTGGACATGTGAAACTATAGAAGGCTGAATTCAGTAAAGGTATTCTCCTTTCCTGATATAAGAGATCTGTTTGTTGGAAAATTAGGCAAATTTAAGTATACTGTAAGTCAGAAAAAGATTAATAATATGTTTGTGTCATCAGTCATGTGAACGCATGATCCAAATGCAGACTAGCAGTTTAACATCACTGCTAGTTGAAAATCCCTTATCACTATCGAATTTTAAACCAACACAATCAAAGCAGCCTTATCACTGCCGGTTCTAAGGTGAAAAAAAAAACAGTCCGAATAAATAGCCAAAAAATATTTTTATCGCCAAGAGAGACCCCACTAGAAGTCACAAGTCATGCAATTTTTCACATAAAAAAACACGCCCTTGAACCTATGACATCTCAGTGTTTGTACCCTAACCACTCAAATAAGACACTTAGCTATTTTATGTTCATTTGATTTTGAAATCAATATTTTGGATCCTAAATGAATTTAAATGGAAAAAGTTGTCAACTACAAAGTTTTATAATTTTTATAGATCTACAACTTTTTATTATTTCTCTTTCTAAGGTTGTTTGAAGATTTTGAATTTTGAAAGTGACAAAATTCACCCAAAACTTTCCTTGGATAGATGCTTTAAAATGATAAAGCTAACAACTACAAAGTTGTGTAACTTTTCAAGATCTATAACTTTTATCTTAGTCGTTTTTTCTAGGCTGAGGCTATTTGAAAATTTTAAATTTTAAATGTGAGAATTCAAACGTATTTGTTAGATGGATGTAAACTAAAAAGTCACGTAACTTTTTAAGATCTTTTGCAAAAAAAAGAAACTTTTAAGATCTACAACTTTTGTGTTGATTGCTCTCCTTTTGAGATCCTTAAATAGCACTACACGGCCACTTATGCCTATAGACCATATGGATTCTTTTAGTATGAGGTTTTTATAAAATCTAACAAAATAAATATTTTAGTATTAAAATAACTTTAAATTAAAAAATTGTGAACTACAAAGTTGCATTGTTTTTCAAGATCTACAATTTTTTTTGTCGTCTTCTTCATCCGATATCACTAACTACTACACACTCAATTGTCACTATAGTGTAGATGGACTCCTTTGGTATTAACTTTATATCTTGTGATGGATATTTGAAAATTCAAACGGTCTTAAATGAAAAACAAACTTGAACTACAAAGTTGTAGATCTCGTCGAAATACTGTAACTTTGACATAAAATTCGTCTTCATCGGACATCATATGAGAATATTATGAAGTTTTTTGTGGAGCATGTCACTATCGGTTCGAGCCATGAACTGCTAGTGACAATGACATAAACCGGTAGCTGACATAATTATCACTACCGGTTGGTCTTAGCACTACCGGTAGTGACGTGCTAGGAGGCACCGTCACTACTAATTTCTTAAAACCAGCAGTGATGATGTTGACAATAAAAATTAATTTTATACAAGTGCATTTCGTCCTATATTCTCAATGTTTGTAAGTGAGGCCACTAGTCGGTATTTAAACAGTGTTACTGCTTAGTTAACTAATAACTAACATATTTGAACATTGCTACCGCTTAGCTAACTAATACAACAACAGTGTTACTGCTTAGTTAACTAATAACTAACATATTTGAACATTGCTACCGCTTAGCTAACTAATACAACAACACTATTCAGTATTTGAGACACTAGGGTTCAATAAACTTAGCTCCACCCTGTAGGTTGATTGCCAAAAGCTACGCGAGACAGGTTGACAACGCTGGCTCGGCCAGGCAGCAAGGGAGACCCAACGGCAGCTCGCAGACGGGGAATTAGGAGGAACTTGGATACGGGGGAGAAACACGAAGGGCAAAATGGTTTTTTAATTGAATGCTGATATTGTGTCCGACAAATTGAATAAGTGAATTATGTGGAAGATAAATTCAATGTTTGTGAATGTCCCCTCCTGTTTATACGTACAAGAGTTAATTTTTATGTAACTACTACTCCAAGCTCATGAATCAAAAGACCAGTTGGCTACACTGGTAGAAATGGAAGGGGAGCAAGAAACATGTTGCTAGAGTTATTTTGGTTTTGTTTTAAAGAAGCATTAGGCTGGGAGAGATGCCCTGTGAGCCTAACAAGACATTTTTTATCATTGGATAGTGGTGGGGGGAAAGAATATAATATCCTACGAAACTCTTTTCTTCTACTATCATTCTCTTGGAGCCGTGGACTATCATGAACAAAATGATTAAATGAGCATTGAAATAAAGTTCCCTAACTTATCCGAAGAGGTGTTTCATAATTTTTTTTCTATTTTCTACAGAAATGGTGTATCCCTTCTAAAAGAACAAAATGCAAGGTCCATGAACAACAAGGTCGGGAAAAAATGAAGACTTGGCTGACAGCTTTTTGGAGGCGGGCTAAAGACTTTGAAGTGGAGGGAGTTTGGTGATACAGGCATTTCTTCTGTAGATGTTTTTTGTTTTTATCTCAAGCTGGTTTTCCTAGCAGTACTCTGTAATGATGTTCTTGCTCTATAAAATCTAAGGGCTTGTTTGGATTCCAGGATAAGAGGAGAGGGATAGGGAAAGAGAAATAGATAAATGGCTAGGATTAAATGAGATGTGATGAATGAATGGCTAAAATATAATAGTACCCTTTTTAGAGGGTGGGATGTGGGACTTCCCTATCTCTATCCAAACGCGCCTTAAGTGTCTTCCTCCATAAAAATATATAAAAAAATCAGTTGGCATACACACTGACGCACGAATCACAAAGCCCACAATCTAGCGGTAGATGGAAGGGGATACCTCCACCCCGGGGCACCGAGACACTCGACTCTGAGCTTACTCGCCGCCGCCGCCGCCTCTTGCGCCCGCCGGCCCGCCGGGCGACCGTTGCCCCATGCCCGAGCCCGAGCCGCCTCGTTCTGCTCTAGTAAACCGCTCGCCGCCCCACGCCTGAGCCACCGCCGCTGCCCTCCCATCCTATCGGGGGCTGCCCTCGCTGAGAAGGGGACATGGCAGAGCCGAGCGGAAGCGAATCGTCCTGCGCGGCCGCCGCCGCCTCCTCCTCCTCTCTCAGGTGATTGATGCAGATGCATATCCATCCATCTCCCCATCTTCCTCTGTGCATCGATCTGCTAGCCGTTTCAATGTAGCTAACCACTGGCATCCTCGATTGCACGACTGGCAGAATGCTTGCGCGGAAAGCGTCCAAAATCGCGTCTGCCGCCGCCGCAGCTCCGGTCGACGGCCGCGACCGCATCAGCAACCTCCCGGACGACGTGCTGCTGCACATATTCTCCTTCCTGCCGGCGCAGGACGTGGTGCGGACATGTGTGCTCGCCGAGCGCTGGCGCCACCTGTGGGAGTCCACCACCGTCCTGCGCTTCGTGTGCGGGGGAAGGATGGATCCCAGGCCCGTGAAGGAGATTCAGGAGTTCGTGGACCATCTGCTGAGCTTGCGCATCCGCGGAGGCACGCTGCTCGACACTTGCGAGTTCCGTTTCCGTCTCTATTGGAACAACGCCGCCATGACTCGCATGGACCTTTGGATCCGTATAGCTCTCCAGTGTAAGGTCCGTGTGCTCGAGATCACGTGTCCGGGCTTTCGTTCTCCCGATGACGTTCCTATCTTCGTCTCCCAATACCTGAAGAAGCTAAAGCTTTATGGACTTGAACTTGAACAAATGATGATGCCCAGCAGATTCCTTGACTTCTCCTCCTGCCCCAATTTGGAAGACCTTGAGATTACTGAGTGCCTCCTACATAGTGCCTTGCACATCTTGTCACAATCCCTAAAGCATCTTACCATTAAGCTTTGTTCTTTTGCTGAGGAATGTCGCATGCCTATCCGTGCCCCAAATCTTGTTTCACTATGGCTTGAAGTCAGTGACGGCAGGATCCCGTCGCTTGAGAGGATGCCATCCCTACTGGCAGCATATGTTGAAATCGACTCCTTTGAAGATTGGATTGATCCTAGTTCTGATAATGATGATGACAGCGACGACGACAGCAGTACAAGTACTCTAGACGATGACGATAAAAGTATTCTCTTGGCAAGTTTATCAGATGTTCGGAACTTGGTGCTAAAATCTTTTTACACCAAAATGGTATCCCTGGCACACTTGAGTCGTAATGAGCTTACATTTAGGTTTCATTGATGTTTCTTTGTTTGCATTGTCTATAGTTTGTTTTCAGAAGGGACTTGAAATTTTGCTCGAGTTTCAACAAGTTGAAGTCTTTGCTCATCGATCAATACTGGTGCGAGCCTCCTGATTTCAGTGCCCTAGCTTGCCTCCTCAAACTTTCACCGGTGTTAGAGCAGCTCACTCTTCAACTATATTCAATGGTATATATTTATAATTGCAAATGCTACTGCTGTGTTGTAGAAACTACAGAGCGAATTAATTATTTTTTTTTTGTGGATTGATCTAGGCAAAATCATTACATTTACTGCAGGGACCTGAACATAAAGTGGAGATTAAACTGAGCTGCAAACCATTGGAGATGTCAGCTGCAATATCGCAACACCTTAAGACAGTCGAAATCAAATGTCAAGTGTATGATGAGAGAGTTTGCAATGTTCTGACATTTCTTAGTAAACATATGTAAGTTAACTGACATTAGTGTCACGTTTTCCATATTTTTACAGCATGGTTCCAAATTATATGAATGGAAGTGTCTGGATTTATAGTATTTCTGAACCAGTGTCAGTGTCATCTTGCTTATTGATTATGGATGAAACACGAATACTTGTTTTTTTATTATTGTTAATCACTTTACTTTTGCTTCATGACAATCATTTGGTATATTTTGTTTCCTTGTCTTATCATCACCACCAGCTAGAACATTGTATTGCACTAAAGTAAGTTCAGTAATATCATTTTATTTTTCTTTCTACCAAATTCATAAAAAGATGACTATTAGCTTTTTATGTGAGTATGTCATACCGGAATAAAAAAAGTTTCTAAATGAGAATGTAGCATTGATGTGTTTTCCTCTGCTGAGTGGCTAGCTTTTTGCCAACATTTACTACTGCATGTTCTTTTTGTTTTTGAAATTACTGATGGTGACACTTCCTCAGGATTTTTCTGAAACTTCAGAACAGCACAACCATTATTTTTTGTGTTTATTTTATGTATATAACAACAAGTGTTGCGAATATATGATATTAATACAATTATTATATAGCATATTTATTTGAATGGTGATGGCCATTATTCTAAAAACTGTCAATCCTCAAGACAAATTGTATTCGTGTTTAAAAAATTGTTACCATTTCTATATGTTTCTCATTTTTTTTCATACTCCTCAACTTATTGCCTTTGGGATATGTCTGAAGGGTTTCAGTTGAGCTGATAGAAGGCTATGCATGACGATGGACCTACTATCACTTAATTAAGCCAAGGTGAAGCTCCAATCAACCAAAGCAGCACAAGTATTAAGGATGTCGCGTCTTTGTCTGTAATCAGGTAGCCAGGGTGGTACCACGCTATGTAGCTCAGGCTGCCTTCTTGCTTAATAGCTTGCTCAAGCTAAATCTACCTTGTACTTGTCCATTTAGTATATATTGATGTATCATAAACCTAAGAGCTCATGTTTGCTTGTTATGTTGAACCACCACTAAGGAACGAGCGCTTGTGTTTCTCAAAGTGAGATTTTCTAGCCTGTCCACTGTTTCCTAGCATTCGTTGCAGGGGAGAAAATGTTCAGATTGCACTGCATTTTGGACATGTGAAACTATAGATCGCTGAAGTCAGTAAAGGCATTCTGAGTTTCCATGCTAGATAATTCTGAAATTTCTGTTTCCGCAAAAAAAAAATTCTGAAATTTCTGAGTGCCCAGATGTGTTGGTGAATATGTTTGGTTAAATCGTTTCTCTCATTCTTTCGCAAAAATAAGGTTTGAAAATGTATCGTATATCTTCTGCCATATGGTTTAAGAGTTGTAGCTTCTACTGATAAAGAATCGGCCGGAAAGCTAGGATGCGGACTGTGTGTTATTCTTCTGCTAGTAATATTTACTGCTTCCTAAGCCTATTTACTGCTTCCTAAGCCTACTAACCAGATTTTTCTCTATGTGCACGGATGTAACGACTTCTGGGTTTTAAAATGGGAGGCTGCCGACACTGAAACCGTGAAACGACAAGTAGCTGAGTGAAATTTCAACAGTAATCGCGCAATGGTTCCTTGTCCTGCTGGATGCATGCGAACGAGTCGTGCATTCGATGCAATCCATTGAAGATGCAAATGGACCATTAGAAATTCAGTGATCTCATCCCCAAAGATAAATCCTACGGATCCAACTCACTGATTAGATGATAGGCTTTAATGTTAACCATAGATAATCTAATCCTACGTTTACGATTCACCATTGGTTGTTCTTGAGCTGACAGTTCACCATCTATAAATACGTTAAAGAAAAATGATAACTGAATTGGATTCTACGTAAATCGGTCCGTTTCCATCCCTGCCCCTTGCCCGTCCTCCCCTGCTTCTTCCCTGATGCTAGCTCATCCCAGCGCGTGCTGTTTTCTTTCCTTTTCTTTTTTGACTGAAATGTGTTAATAATACTCGACATTACTCCCTCCGTATCATATTTAGAAGACGTTTAAGACATAACTACGTTTACCAAGGGGTAATTAATTAGGGGTATTTTTCCCTGTCTACCCTTATTAAATATGTCTCGAGTTGTCATCTGATCAAAACACATTATTGGTTGAACTGGTTAGCCGACTGCATGTGGAACCCTATGTGCACGGTTTGAAACCTGAGCATGACATAATTTTTGCTGCTCGCGAATTTTACTGACTGCGATTGTGTGGGAAGCTATGCGACGGGCGACGCGGAGCACCTGCAGCCAGAGGGTAATCACGTCCAAAACTTCTCTCCACGCTGTGAACGTCATCTATTTCTACAATCGTGTACAACACTAAAACGTCCTCTAAATATGATATGGAGAGAGTATATCCAATTAGTTAATGTGTGTGTTGTCCTTTTTTTGTTCTATTTGTGGGTTTATTTGATGTGGTGTAATGAAACATGTTGGGATGAACATTAAACTCATACCAAATTTTATTTTAATATTTGTATTTTTATTTGCATTTCTAATCCCTTCGTCCCATCGAGAATGTCGCTCGAAAAACGTGTCTGTTAGAGGGACATAGATTAGAAAAATGTTTATTTTATTTTAGTAAAAAGAAAAGAGAGACCGAGCTCGCGCAGCCGCCAGCCCGCCGCCGCCGCTCCTGCTCCCCACCGGGCTGCCGACCGCCATTGCCGGAGGCAAATTCTGAAAGACCCGGTCCTTCCTTGATCTTGGAAGACCCTGCTCATGGAACGACACGCGTGTGTCTATAACAATCTCAAAGCACATGTATTCCCTTTGCTTCTTCCAATCTATCTTCTATTCTCGTCTGACGGCGTTATTCCACGTTTGCTTTATCCTTCCATCGCAAGCCACCGTACCAGCAGCAGCTACGCGTGCATCGCTCCTTCTGTAGGAAGCCAACTGATTGCATGACATTTACTAATTTTCATTATGTACCAATTGATTGTTTGCGCATGCTTACAACAGATTATTTAAGGCAACCACCCAACATAAATCTACATGGAACTTCACAGCATGCAATAAGATATACAAAGCTCGTGTCTCCCACAGTAACAATTTATTTGAGTCTGTAATGCCTTTACACTATATAGCTATATAAATTGGTTCAGGGGCAGTTCAACTCAAATGCCACTGCTATTGCTAAAACATTGGCATCAAGCAATGTCATGATGCCATTTGGAGAAAATTCCATGATTTTCATTCCAAGAATCCAAGGAGAGTCTACAAATCTCTTATTCCAAGCTCATCATGAAGTGCCTACTTCTCATCGCTTCGAATTTGATAATGAAGTGATGGTACATGTGGTAACATTCATGTATTTTGCAACTTTGTGTACATATTTGCTTGTGTTTGTATTTTTTTCCTTTTGCAAGAATGAGGCGGTCGTCATCTTTGACCTGAGGAACGACTATATCTTCTGCTTCTGGAATGATGAATGGTTTCAAATATAGTTCCCTGCAACAAGTGTTTCCAGGTTCAAGTTAGCAAAAGGTGATGACAGTATTAGTGGTTCAACTAAATTTTCTATTAAAGATGGATTTTCTACTTCGGAGAACTTTTGTTAATCATATTTGCATTCTTAGTGGTATGAAGAACCCCAGGAGATTCAATGCATAGAGCTAATTCTTCAAATGGCATAAACACAACTGGTCACTGATTTATCCCTAGTGCATCAATGGCCGTAGCCAATACCACTGTTGTTTTGTTCTCCAGCATATGAAGTCCCAAATAATGAAATGAATCAGAAGTTCCAGATGGAGGCCAAAGAATTGATTGGAAATTCTAGATTGTGCTATGACTATGAGACGTACCTTGCCAGTTTTCTTGAAAAAAATTGTCCATTTTTTACTGAACCGTTGTGCATAGAACTATGAGGATTTCCTTGCTGCTTCAAAGTTCAAACACTCAGCCCTCAGCTGCTTTGCCAGAGATACACATCTTCTCAGGCTTTTTCTTCTAAATAGCTATTTAACTTGCTCCTCTCAGTTCCTCTCTGGTTTGAGGCATTCTTCGCAGCAAGTTTGCCAATCCACTTGCTCCTCCTTGTTTATCTGCAGAAATGTGCAAATTAGCCATATCAGAAAGAGGAACATAGAAGCATCATATAATAGTAGCATGAAAACATGAGAGGTCCATTTCTTTTGGGTATAAATCAAGGCTATTGATGAACTGACAAAGAGGATCCTACCATTCTGAATTCAAACCCTGAATCACTGTAATACCACACAGGACTAGAAATCTATTTGTGTGTTGAATTCGGCTGAATTGGAGTCAATCAAAACATGCCACTAAGATCCCTGACAATTCTAGTGTCTACAGCTGCTACCTTGTGTACTGGCTTTATGTCGTAAAACTGAACTGTAAAATCCAAATACTGCATCTACTACAGCTGTTGTTATCTCCACATTTACTCAATGAGACCAGATAAACTAAAAATGTGAACAGTATATAAACTGAATCAACTCCACAATCAGACCAGATAAACGGAACACAATCATTGACTCGATGACCGCCACATTGAATCAATTGAGGTCAAATCATGGAAAATGTAAATAGTCCACTCCTCATTCAGACCATAGCAAATATGATAACCACATTGCCTTCTAGATGAACTATTGAATAGAGTTCAGAAAGCAGATTGAATAGAGTTTCAAATCGAACATGCACTGACATTCAAAATCATAGAGGCATATGCACAAAATGAAAAACGGGGAGGAAAAAAATGGGGAAAATTGTACCTTGTGGCTTGGTTTCCATGGCAGAAATCGGCACGCGAATCCCCATAGTTGGTGACCATCACATGGGGTGATGGGTACACGACGGCTACTACCGCAGTACCGGATGTGACTCCTAGACGCCACTGACGAGTCTGCGCGCCCGCTGGCGTACTCGGCACCGCCGTGGCTGTAGAAGACACCGACCAGGTGCGCCAGCAGGCGGAGTGAGTCGACGGCAAGGCCCAGGCCATCGAGGTCGCGGCGGATGGAGAGCAGATGCACCAGTCAACAGCACGCTCGCCAAGCGTGGGGCCGGGATCCATGGCGTCCGGGCAGATCGAGAACAGCGCCGCCGCCTCCTTATGTCTGTCCGTGTGCTCCAGCACGGCGACCCCACCTCCGCTCGAGCTCCGCCATGCCTGCACTCTCGCATACTGACGACCTCCAGCATGATAATTCCGCCGCCGCTCCAGCACTGCCAATCCCGAGCCCGCGACGGCCTCCAGCACGACGACCCCATCTCGGTGGCTTCCGACGGAAGACAACGAGACAAGGGAACGCGGCCTGTTGTTCGATGTACTCCGTATAGACTAACGGCGTGTGCGTGTCGTCGTCGGCAACCCAGACGGTAACCAAGATTGGAAGCGGTTGGGAGGTTGCTTTAATATTATTGCAGGGCCACGTGTCACTAAAGGATGAGGGTCTTTCGGATGGAGAAAAAGACCGGGTCTCTTAGAATTTGCCTCCGCCATTGCCCCCCTGTCCGGACCCGAGCCTGAGCCCGAGCCCGAGCCCGAGCCGCCTCGCTCTGTTCCAGCAAGCCGCCCCACGCCTGAGGCGCCGCCGCTCTAAGCTAGCAAGCCGGGCGCCGTCCCCCCTGCCTGTTGGCTGCTGTCCCGGTGCTTCTCTCCGTTTGGGGGCCGCCGCCGCTACCCGGCTTGTCACGGATCTGAGGAGAAGGGGACGGAAGGGAGAAGGGACGGGCGAGGGACAGGTGATCGATGCAGATGCAAACCCATCTCCTCGTCTTCCTAGTTCCTCCGCGGATCGATCTGCTACTAGCTGCTTCAATGTAGTTTCTTTGTGTTTTAACCACAGTGATCGGGCGGCCGGCATGATGCCACCGCGGAAAGCGCCCAAAATTGCGCCTTCCGCCGCCGCAGCTCCGGACGAAGGCCGCGGCGGCATGAGCAACCTCCCGGACGGCGTGCTGCAGCACATACTCTCCTTCCTGCCGGCGCAGGACGCCGTGCGGACATGTGTGCTCGCCAAGCGCTGGCGCCACATGTGGGAGTCCACCACCGTCCTGCGCTTCGTGAGCGGCGGACTCAAGGAACCAAAGTCGCTGACGTTGATTCAGCATTTCGTAGACCAACTGTTACTCCTGCGAATCCGCGGAGGCACGCCGCTCGACACATGCGAGTTCCGTCACTTGCAGTTCGACGCTGATGAAGACGACATGAGTCTCACCATCCTTTGGATCCGTATAGCTCTCCAGTGCAAAGTCCGGGTGCTCCAGCTCGTCTTCGAGGGCGATTACAAGGACATTCCTTCTCTGGTTTCTCTCAATGGCCATCCTTTCTTCATCTCCCAATACCTGAAGAAACTAGAGCTTGAAGGATTTTACATGTTGCCCAACAGATTTCTTGATTTCTCATTCTGCCCCAATTTGGAAGACCTTGAGATTGATGACTGCAACCTAGGGAATCTCTTACTCATCTCGTCACAATCCCTAAAGCGTCTAACCATCAAGTGTGGTTATTTTGGTGAAGAATCTCGCTTGCCTATCTGTGCCCCGAACCTTGTTTCGCTGTGGCTTGAAGTCCGTGATGGCAGGACTCCATCGCTTCAGAGGATGCCATTCTTACTAAATGCATTTGTCAAAATCCACGGTTATGATTTCGTTACCCTTGATGCTGATGATGACAGCAACCAAAGTATTCTCTGCAAGGTTTATCAGAAGTTCAGAACTTGCTGCTAATGTCTCACACCGATATGGTATCTTTACACACTTGAGTTGTAATGTTCATGCCTACATTTAGATTTACTGATGCTTTTTTGTTTGCATTGGCTAGTTTATTTTCAGAAGGGACTTGAAATTTTGCTCTAGTTTCAACAAGTTGAAGTCTTTGCTACTTGATGAGTACTGGTGCCAGCCTGCTGATTTCAGTGCCCTAGCTTGCCTCCTCAAACTTTCACCCATATTAGAGAAGCTCACTCTTCGACTATATTCAAAGGTATATAATTTCAAATGCATTTGCTGCGTCGTAGAAACTATAATAAATTATTGTTTAAGTTTGTGGATTGATCTTGGCGAAATCATTTCATTTACTACAGGGACCAAAACACAATGTGGAGATTAAACTGAGCTGCAAACCATTGGAGATGTCAGCGGCAATATCACAACACCTTCAGACACTTGAAGTCAAATGTGAAGTGTATGATGATAGAGTTCACAATGTTTTGACGTTTCTTAGTAAACAACTTAACATATGTAAGTTAATTGCTATTACTGTCACATTTTCCTTATTTTTACAGTATGGTTCCAAATTATATGAATGGAAGTGTCTGGATTTATAGTATTAGTTCTGAACCATAGTGTTATCTTGCTTATTGCTTTTGAACAAAATACAAATGCTTTTTTTGTTCTTGTTAATCAATTAACTTTTGGTTCAAGAGAATCAATTGGTACTTTTTGTTTCGTTGTCTTTTCACCACCACCAGCTTAGAACGCTATATTGCAGTAAATTTCAATCATAACATTTCATTTTTCTTTCTGCCAAATTCATAAAAAGATGACCATTAGGTTTTTACGTGAGTATGTAACAGATGAAATGTCATACCAGAATACAAAATTGAATTTTTAAAAGGAGAATTAATTGATTTGATTTCCTTTGCTTACTGAGTGGCTAGCTTTTGTGCCAACATTTATTAATGCATGCTTTTTTTTTTTTTTTGAATTGGTATCACCTCCTCAGGAATTTTCTGACACTTCAGAACAGCAGAACCATTATTATTTTGTGGTTATTTTAAATTTATAACAACATGTGTTGTGATATACAATACTAATACTGTTATTGTGTAACATATTTATTTAAACGGTGGTGACCAATTATTCTACATAAATTTCTGTCAAGCGTCAGGACAAATTGTTTTATTGTGCTGTTTGGTTATTTTCTTATGAAGTCTTCCTGTCTAAATATTTGTTACCATTCCTATATGTTTCTCATGTATTTTTTTCATGCTCCTCAACTTATGGCTTGCCATTGTTATATGTGAAGGGTTTCAGTTCAGCAGATAGAAGGCTATTCATGAGAATGGACCTACTATCACTTAATTAAGTCATGGTTAAGCTCAATCAACTAAAGCAGGCCCAAGTATTAAGGATGTCATCTTTGTCCATAATCAGGTACCCAGTGGTACCACACGCTATGCAGACTCTCTTGTTGCTTAATAGCTTGCTCAAGCTAAATCTACCTCATACCTCTCCATTTACTATATATTGATGTATCAGAAATCTAATAGGACATGTTTACTTGGTGCTTGGTATGTTTCACCAGCGCCTAAGGAACAAGCACTTATGCTTCTCAAAGTGAGATTTTCTAGCCTGTTCATGGTTTCCTAACATTGTTGCAGTGGAGAAATTGTTCAGTGTCACCGCATTTTGGACACGTGTGTGAAACTATAGAACGCTGAAGTCAGTAAGGTATTCTGAATTTCCATGCTTGATAAATCTGAAATTTCTCATTTTGCAGATATCTTGCTGAAGATGTTTGGTTAAATCGTTGTTCATTCTTTCACAATTCACAAAAACGTAAAGGGTTTGAAAATGTATATTTTTTTTGTTTTTTTGGTCATGGTGTTTGGTATAAGGGTTGTAGCTTCTGGATAAAGAATCGGAAAGCATAGCATGCAGTATTCTGTGTTTTTCTTTTTATTAGTACCAAGTATGGGAGACCTACGTTCTAGTATTTATTGCTTCCCAAGCCTAGTAACCAGATTTTCTTTTTAGTCCCTTTGTTATTTGCCTTTTAGAAAGGGAATAGCCATGTCTCATTTTTTTCATCTCTGATTTCTTGGGGCCACGGATGTAAAACTTCTGGGTTTTAAAAGGGTTGATGCACACTGCAACCATGAAACCGTTCATGCAAGGCTCGTGCGTATTTGAGCTTCTTGCTGAAACCTTAAACTGTTACCAAGCATTCCGTTGAAGAAGCACATGGACCCATAGAATTTTAGTAATCTCATCCCCAGTGACAAATCCTAGGGATCCAACCGACTAAAGGCCTGTTTGGATGCACCAACTAAATTTTAGTTGGCTAAATTTAGGCCCTAAAGCTAGCTAAACTTTAGCTGAGTCTATTAGCTAGAGCATCCAAACACTCCAGCTAAAGTTTAGTTAGAAAACTTTTTGCTAGCTAAAATTTTTACTTTGAAATTTTAGCTAGCTAAACTTTAGTTTGGTGCATCCAAACAGGCCCTAATTAGTGGAGTAGGCTTAATGTCAACCATAGATCTAATCTTCTGTTTAGTATTCACCGTTGACCTGTGCAAAAACACTGGCATCCCTAGGGAAGACATCGGTGTGGTTCCTATGGTGACAGGTCGCCGTGTATAAATACAAATCGATCAATTAACTAATTGCTGGAAATCCATGACGTTATCTTTTTTTGTGCTAACACGGATGAATCTTAAATCATTTTTTTTTACTTTAGAGCACTTAAATGGAAACTTTTTAATTGAAGGGTATAAAACTTCAATATCGGGCGTGTCTCCATACAACATCATCTGAAAAAAAAAATGAATTTGAAAACCTGAAAACTTAATATATATACTTGTACCCGTAAACATCTCAAGCAAAAACTTCATTAACTACAGAGTGTTTTAGATCTTGTTGAGCTCTACCATTTTGATATAATTTTTATCTTCGTCCAACTTCATTTGAAAAATTTATGATTTTTTTGTGATGTGCATAGTTTTTAAGGGTGGTTGACATAAGGAACCACCTGAAAAAGTCCTATTTTAAGAGACATTTTTCTTACGGTTTACTTAACAAAACCATGCCTAAAATGCATTTTGATGAACTGTTTGTAAGCTAAAGCTACAGTGTTCCCAGACCAGGTTAGAGACAGTTTGCTTATAAAGTGCCTTTGAAGAAAACAATAGGTGTGTTTGTAGAAATTCATTTATGTAGTTGTGAAAATTAAGAAAAATATTTTCTTCCTCTGCTCCCTCTATACCAAAATAGCTAATGTTATTATAGAATTTAATTTTTTCCTAAAATTATTATTACTTTCACTTTCCAACACACCTTTCTCTTCTCTCAGTATACCCTTTTCTCTTCCAAATACATTTCTATCTGGATTTCTCTCTACCTCTCACATTATTTGTTTTCTATGCATCACACCTTTTCACTCTTCTAAATTCCCATGTCAAAATTTAAAACTTCAAGTATTTTAGGACGGAGAGAGTATGTATATAGTCTACAAAATAAGACCCTTAAAAGTTGGAGTCAATGCCATGATTTGAGAGCTAGAGTTGAGACCATGGATGATGAATATATGACACCCTAGAGGCAGTTGGCTTAGTGGAGTCTGAGGTGAACCACTATAGGCAGTGAGTCACCAGCTATCCCTATTCTAAGCTATCCCTATTCTAAAAACTAGATGTCACATAAATCGTTTTCATAGTAGTGAGATCTATATGATTGAAAAAAAAAACATGTAGGAACTCAAGGGGTTGTGTAATAAATACTCGGGTGTTTGACTCATTGGGAGTTGGGACTTGGGACTTGGAACTTCTAGAAAAGTTGTTTTGGGACCAAGCCATCATATCTTAGGGCTCTCAATGGGAGAACCAATTCTCCAGTTGATTTGGAAGCTGAAAACAACCAAAAAAAAAAAAAAAAAAAATAGAGATGTGGAGGACACAACTACGCAGATCGACGAAGGTAAGAGAGGCTGGCTTGTTGAACTGTGTCCAAGATTAAAGAGTATGCTAGCGCTAGCTAGTTGCTCTCTTTCCTTAGTGTCCAATGAAATTTCATCACAGTTGAGTACACCATTGCAGATGCCCTTAGTCAATTCATGCATTCAGCGTCCAAGAGTACCATGCAAATATGGGGCGATATACATACCGGTAATGATATAATTAAGCTGTCCGTCAGGATGGGTGCATCCCTAAGCTCACTCCCACACGTCGCCAGGTAGATGACCCAACCCGCGCACGTCGCTCGCTAGATGGACGACCCAACTGGCGCACGCCACCTACCTAGCTCATGTCCAATCATTTCTTCATGTCTTCAAAATATAAGCCACCACTTGCCTCCTTGTTCTCTCTTGCGTGGCCTGCAATCCCTCCGTCTCCCTCGTCGCAACGTAGCGACGTCCCTAGACGCTGAGCTCTCACTAGATTGTGGCAGTGGCGTTGACCATCCTGGACGTGTGCTCATGGGGATTGGCCATGCCACGCAGAAGGAAGCGTGCCTCCCTGACTCCACTTTCTCTCTATCGGTCTCTCTGTCGCATGTCCTGCTCTCCTCCCTCTCCCTCTCCCTCATCCTAGCATGGTGGCATTCCTAGATGCCGCGCAAGCTATGTTGTGGTCAGGCGCTAACCAGCCTGGACACAAGCCCGCGGGGGTTGACCATTCCGCGCGGAAGGAGGCAGAAACACCCCGTGACTTTGGGGGGCATTTGTAGGTGGCCGAGCTAGCACATGTAGAGTGCACCGCTCGCTCGGCACTGCTGCATTTGTACGCCACATTTGTCGGTGTCGAGAATGGACACCAACGAGTAATCGAAAGAGAGCGCACTTATCCTCGAGATGGTTTCCCAAGTGGACACAGAGGAGTATACTGGTTCGGGCAATTTACCCTACGTCCAGTGTGAACGGGATCGTGTTACTCGGGAGCTTGTATGGGGCAGTACAAGGAAAGGTCGAGAGAGGGACAGGTTCCCAAGTCTCGGAGTGAATCTAGGTTCGTGGTGGTTGTATTATGTGTGTAGTGTGAATCGGGTGGTGGACACACATGCTCAGGGGCCCAAGTCCTCCCTTTTATAGTTCGAAGGGAGGCTCACAGGAAAGGGCATGCGCGTGTGATGATCGTGAAGGCGTGGCCTACAAGGGTTGGGACATTCCTGGAAGCGCCGCGGGCACTGTAGCAGACGTCATCGTCCCTCCTCCTAGCCTTGTAGCCCTTTCAGGCAAACAGGGCTATACCTGAACGGGGTTGTATAGCTTAGTTGACTGTAGGTACTTCTGGTCAAATGTTGGCCTGCGGGGAGCCGGCCGTGGAGTCGCCAGGCGTGCAGGGTTGATTCCTGACGCGCCTGGTTTGCCCTGCAGAATTGGGGCTCGGCTGGGTCGTCGTCAGGTGCGTTGGCCACGGTGTTGGTACGAGCGGCACTCCTTTATCCGTACCGGTCGGGTCGAACTGTCATGGGGTGGTACGAGATCCGGCGCTCCCAACGGGAATGCGTACACGGGGCTCTCATACGTACCAAGGCGGTACAGGGATCAGCACCGCACCTGTCAGGTAGGAGGCGTGGGAGCAACGAAATATCTCGGGGTTGCTTGGCGGCCCCGTCCCCTACTACCAAAGAGTATACGGTGCATCCCGTGACCGCTACGGGCTGTCTTGCGCCGCCCGCCCGTCTTGGTGGGAATCGCACGGCTCATCCTGGCTTTGCTTTGGGGGATAGGTCGGATTCGACCCCCCAGCGATGGGTAGGGGGTCGGGGCGAATCGGAGTTCGCCCGGGGGGGGTCGATCCCGGATGATGGCATTACCCCGTGGGCCTTGGCCGGGTCGTTGTTGGGCCGAACGCCTTTGGTGTTTGCACCGTCCGTGGGCCGGGCCGTTAGTGTCTTGATCTGGCATAGTATTTTGTTTTTTGAAAGTCGTTTTATCCCGGTCCTTAGAGGGCCGTGGTTTTTTGACCCTCGACAGTAGCCCCCCCGAGCATGGAGTGAAACTGGGTGTTCCTCTTCATGCTAGACATACTCGCCAAGGGAAACACGGAGAGGGCCTTTTCAAATATTTTCCCTCCAGGTGGAGTGCGCGCTTGAGCGCACCCCGCGCTGGAGAGAGATGGATCGCGGGAAGCGCCCGGGAGGGGGGCTCGTCGGAGGAGCCCCCTCGCGCCCGCCGCCGCATTCTGAGGGTGAGTGCAATGCTGGTGGTGGAGAAGAGGGTTTTTCTTCGATCTCGGTCTTTGCGGCGGAGGAGGGTTTTTCTCATCTTTTTGCCGAATGCATATCTTTGCGGGGTGATTTCCAGGCGTGCCGGCTCCCCTGCCGCCTCCCCCGCAGCCGGGCGATGCCGCTGGGCCGCCGGGGCGCCGGGGCCGGCGCGCAGATCGAGTCCGCGGACGAAGCCAGCTCGTCTCCGCCATTGTCGCGCTGGACCCGTAAGGGGAGGGAGGAGGCGGAGGACGCGCGCGCCAACCTCGGGAGGATTCGGACTAGCTAAGTGGGCGGAGCTCACGGCCGAGCCTGTGTCATGCGCCCGGGCGGCCGAAGCACGGGTTTACGCGCTGGGCTCCCCGACGCTAACCCGGCGGAGCAGCCGAGCCGCCGGCTCGGCCGTCACGATGACGATGTTCCCCACGTGTCCGCCGCTGGGCAGCCTCTCGCAGGCCGGGCGATAGCGCAATCGCCGCTCTCCCACGCCGACCTCCAAGCGCCGGAAGCCTCCCAGGGGCGAAGCATCGGGGACCCGGAGCACTGTGCGCCTGCATTTAGGGAAAAAAGCCGATGCCGCCGCAGGTGGTGACGGCGGAGGAGGTGATGCACGACGCGCCCGAGGCGCCGTGGGTCTTCCCGTTGGCGTGGCTCCGCCGCGGACGTTCCACTAGTTTGGCGTTGTCCGGGTTGATCTCCATTGTCCTCTTTAGAGGACATGTACCCGACGCTGGACCCGATGGGCGCTGCCTTTCATGATCCTCTCCATGTTGGCGCCGGCGGTAGTTGCTGGCTTAGGGTCGCCGTGCCGCGGTCTTTTGTTTTTCTGTTTGCCTGCAAGGCATTATCCTCGTCTGTAATCAGTAATTTCGCAAAGACATGCTCACTTTGTTCTTCTGTCAAGTTTCATGTTTTGTTCTTGATCTTGGTGGTGTTCGAGCCACTGGTGCGATTGATCAACCGCGCCCATTTTCGTTGGGGTTTTCTTGTTCTCCGACGAACAGTAGCGCCGTACTTGGTTAGGGGTTTTTTCCGCCGAGGGTCCGAGAGACGCACAAAGACGTCACATCGGTTCGATCGACCACGGCTTCATGATTACCTCCTTTACGTAGGCCTGCCTCGTAGGCGCGCCGCCCCGCCCTCTCTGTGGTCAGCGCGGGACCCGAGGCTACCCGAGGGGTCGCTCCGGGATGGGCGCCACAGTGGACTTGATGGGACGGGACGGAACCGTCGGCCACCCACCGGGGGGCGGCTGCACGCCCCTGAGCGGAGTTAATGCGTTCAGAGGGCGTGCTCGTGCCTATCTGTCCTTGTGTGGGCCGGGACACGTCGCCCACGTCCCAGGAAGCAGCGCAACGGGCGGTTTGTTCTCCTTTTAAGGCGTTGAGAGGAAGGAAGAGGGTTTCTCCTCGCCGCACTGTGCATCTCTGTTTCGCAGCCAGAAAAGCCCCCGAGCCTTTTCTCTGCCTCGCTTGCTTCTTCCGCCGCCGCCACCGCCGCCGTCTGCGTTCTCATCCTCCCGCGTCCCACTTCTCACCTCGATGGCGAGTGGAGGCGTACTCCCGGCAACCCGCACGGCAATCGGCGGCGCCGGAGATGGAGCGCCTCATGGCGGAGGGCCTTCTCGCCGCCCTTGACGGAGGCGGGGGAGTGGATTCTTCCGCTGGAGGATGACTCTCCTCGGCCGCCGATGGGGTACATCGTCTCCTTTGCGGCTTTTCATGAGCGGGGGCTCGGTGTCCCTGTTCATGACTTTGTGCGCGGGATTCTGCATCACTACGGCGTCGAGCTCGACCACCTGAATCCCAATGGGATTCTGCACATGGCTGTGTTCGTCGCCCTGTGCGAGGGATACCTGGGGATCCCGCCGCACTACGGGCTGTGGAAGTACTTCTTCTCCGCGCAGCTGGTGAAGTGGTGGGCGAAGGGGAGGGACGATGTGCCGGAGCTTGATCTCCCTGCGGGGTGCGCCGGCATTGCTCCCCGTGGGGAACGCGCAAAGTTCTACGTGGTTGTGAAGACGTCCACGTCAAACCGTGGATGGCACTCCGGGTGGTTCTACCTCAAGAACTTCAAGACATCGCCACTCCCTAATTTCTCCGACGTCTCGTTCCCGACCACCCGAACAAATGGCGCGTCGGGGTGAACGAAAGGAGATCGAGAAGCTCGAGCACCACCGGAGGCCATCAAGATTCTGCGGCACCACGGCCTGACCGGAGCCGGCATTGTGGATGCTTGGCTGCGGGGGGGGTGGCACCGCCGATGTCGCGTCGCCTCCCGTTGTGGGGGATGGTGGCCGGCTCCGACCCCACGTGCACGGTGCTCGAGGGGGGGCCGTTTTTCGGCCGCCACCGCCACCCATCGCCTTCGAGTCTGGCGGCGGCGCCGAAGAATGCCGCCGCACGCCCAATGCCCTCGAATCGCCCGTCTTAGGGCCAGCCCCCGATGAGGCCGGACGCCAACGCCGTGACCTTCGTGAGCATCTGATTGTTTCGTTTTTAGATTTTTCCTTTCCTTCCTCCCGAATCATTCTTGACGTGTTTCCACCGCACCAGCCCCCGAGTCTGCCTTTGAAGGAAGACCGGTGCCTCCCCTCGCACGGCTCTCGGGCGGCGAACGTGGCCGCCTCCGAGGCTCGTCACGCCGAGAAGGAAAGGAAAAAGGCGAAACGGGCGGAAAATCGTCTCCGCGAGGAGCGTGACCTGACCCCTTTCTCTGATACAGACGAGGAAGAGCTCAGCGTCCGTTCTGACGGGTCCGGTCAGGGCTTCGTCGTCCCCTCCCTGGGAGGCGAAAGCAGCGTGGCGGGCTGCTCGAGGAATCCCATCCTTGTCGAGGAGGGTGGGACGGATGAGGGGGAGCACGCCGGGCGCGACCCCCAGAATTTGGACGAGATGGCCCACACCATGGGGGCCGTGCTCGTGATTGAGTCCCAGGGTGCGACCCTGGAGCCACTGAGCTAGGCAGCGGCCGCGGGTGGGCATGAGTCGGCTCGTTCCGACCCTCCTGGCGTCGACCCCCTTACCACAGGGGATGTTGGGCCGGCTCGGTCCGACCCTCTTCCTACGGCTCCTTCGGCTATCGAGGGCGCCGAGGGTGTGGCAGCAGACCGCGCTTCGAGCGAGGCGGGTTCGGGGCTGGTGCCCCAGCAAGACGTCCGGGGCAAGGGGAAGCGACTCTGCCCGGATATCGCAGAATCGTCGTCGGTGGAACCGGCCTCGAAGATACCATGCTCCGTGCCCAGGAGGTATGCCTTTGGTGACGCACATTAGCTTTTCTTTTCTGACTTCGACCCCTTTTGCTTTGCCGTAGTCGGATCCGGACCCCGGCGCCTCACGCCGCGCCCAAGGCGCCCGAGGAAGCAGCAGGAGGCGGGTGGTGCCGCGACTAGGACCCCTTCTTCGGGTGGAGGTCTCGCTCCCCTGCTCGACGCGGCCCCTTCCCGAGAGGGGTCGGCTGGGACAGCAGCGCCGGCGTCAGGGGCCGGAGGAGTCCTGCTCCTTACACAGGGCTCGCAGGATGAGGGGTCCCGAGGGCTCGAGCCCCCGGGCGTCGTGGCTCAAGCGGCATCGGGGGAGGCTGGTGCTCCCGGCTTTGGGGAGGATAGGGTGTATGGCCCTGATGCTGCCGTGCCTCCCGTTCCTCCGCAACCCACGGGCGACGTGCCGCCATCTTCAGGCGCAGGCGGCGGTGGCGGTACGATGATGAGCGGCGTCGGGGCTTCTCACCATTTCTGGGGGGAGTCCCGGCTCGAGTTCCCTGATCCGCACAACCCGGCATCGGAGCCTCTGGTGGTCGACGACCGCACCGAGTGGGAGGTTCTTTCCTCCTTCGAGGCGGCGATGGCGGCCATGAACCAGGATGCTATTGCCATGATGTCGCGGATGGGGCAAACCACATCGCTCTACCAGGTATCCCCGGTTCGCGCTCCTTCCTGTCTTTTCAATTGACAAGATTGGTGACTTACATGCTGCCGTATGGACAGACGGCGCTGCATATGGGCCGGGTGAAGTCTCGTCTCCTGTACGAGCAGCATCCCCGGTGGGAGGAAGCGATGGAGACGATCCGGGACCTCCGCGCCCGTCTGAGGGACGCCTGCCACGACATTGAGGACGTGGAAGGGAAGTACATGGACCTCCTGCGCCGGCAAGAAGCGGATGATGCGGAGGCGAGGCGTGTCCAGGAGGAGCTTGATCAGCGCAACGCCCATGTTCGGGAGTTGCTCGGGGAGGCGGAGCAGCTGCGCGATCGGCTCCGGCGGACGGAGCAGGACCTGGAGCTGGAGTGCTCTGAGACAGCGCCTCCACCGCGAGCGCGACGACAGCCGTGCGTCAGAGACCCACATCCGCGGCAAGCGGAACAAGCTTTGGGACGAGGTCGCCGCCCTCAAGGGCGAGCTAGAGCGTGAGCGGTGCTGGAAGACAGATGCCGAGAACGCGCCCAACTGGTGTCCGAAGAGGTGGTTACGCTTCGCGCGCCCACTTTTGCAACCGCAGCGCAGGAACGCTGGTTCTTCAAGTGAGCCGAACGCCCCCCTCGACGGCCTCGGCGTCGACCCTCGCCCCGACGGCCCCTCATCGCGCGGTTATCCCTCGCTACCCCCAGCCGGTCGGCCGCTTTGGAGTGCGATGCTCTTCGGGCCGGGATCCGGGAGTCGTTTGCCATCACTCGCTCCCACTACGAGGAGAGCTTCAATTTTGATGGCGTTGGCGAGGGGTACTTTGGGGAGATTTCCGGCCGGCATCGAAGCCCTCCCGGCGCCGGTGGCGAACAGTGCCGATGCTCTTGCCGACCGCCTGGCGAACCCGGTGCTCCCCTCGGCGGGAGTAAAAACATTTGTTTGTTTTTGTTGTGTGCTTTTAATGCCCAAAGACTTTATTATCGCTATGTGTAATAACTGTAATTTACTTGTCTTAGTTTTAATTTTGAACTATTCCCTTTTTAGATGGAAAAGTTTCTTTAGAAAGAACGGATTACTTTCGCATTTGGACACCCGCCGGGTGGCATGCCACGCCCGATGGAAGAACGTTTCGCTTAGGTGCCCAAAATTAGCAATTCGTGACCTTCAAGGTCTTTTTCTCTAACATAGGGATGTAGTAACCCGGCTAATTCCTACGCAACAACGCTCCATACTTAGAAGTCATGTTGAGGTCAGTCATGGCTAGCCGACCCTCACCTGACTGTGTCATTAGCCACCGGGGCGTTTGACAAGGCAGCCAAGACTTTTTTGGGTGCTAGAACCACTTCTTTTCCTATACACGGTCTTTTAGGTAAGAGAGTCGAGGCGTGGTCTGAAGCCAGACAGATTGCCTTTTCAAGGTTTAATAAGAGAAAGACGAGTGCCGACCCCAGGGGTCTAGACATTACTTTTATGGAAAAGATTTCTCATATTAAACATGCTCAATTGATTGATTGACAAGAAGGTAAAGGTTCATAGCGAAGTACATAATACGAATCGAAAAAAAAGAAGAGAAAAAGGCAAGCTCTTAAGGATAGAAGCGACGTAACTGCTCGATGTTCCAGGCGTTTTTGACGATCTGCCCCTTATCATCCTTTAGCTTGTACGCCCCCTGGTCGGAGAACCTCGGCGATGGTGAAGGGTCCCTCCCATGGTGGCGTTAGCTTGTGACGCCCCTTGGTGTCCTGCCGTACACGTAAGACAAGGTCTCCGACGTTAAACGCTCGACCCCGCACTCGTCGGGCGTGGTATCGGCATAAGGACTGCAAGTATTTAGCAGAGTGAAGCAACGCGACGTCGCGGGCCTCGTCGAGCTGGTCCATGGCGTCTTCCAGGTAGGTCTGATTTACTGGCTCCGTGTAAGCCCTGACCCGTGGGGCCCCGTATTCCAGGTCGGTGGGTAGGACGGCCTTTGCCCCGTAGACCATATAGAAAGGGGTATGCCCCGTTGCTTTACTCGGAGTCGTTCTCAGGCTCCACAGCACTGTTGGGAGTTCAGTGAGCCACCGCCGGCCATATTGATTGAGACGATTGAAGATCCGAGACTTCAAGCCCTGGAGAATCATGCCATTGGCTTGCTCCACCTGCCCGTTAGTGCGAGGGTGCGCGACGGAGGCCCAGTCAACACGGATGTTGAACTCGTCACAGAACACCAAGAACTTTTTCTCGGTGAACTGTGTGCCGTTGTCCGTGATGATTGAGTTGGGAACGCCGAAGCGATAGATGATGTCAGTGAAGAATAGCACGCTCTTGTCGGATTTGATGGTGGCGAGGGGTCGAGCCTCGATCCACTTCGTGAATTTATCAATCGCGACCAGAACGTGCGTGAAGCCCCCGGGTGCCTTAAGCAGGGGCCCTACCAGATCTAGGCCCCAGACCGCGAACGGCCATGTGAGGGGGATCGTCTGCAGAGCTTGCACTGGCAAATGCGTCTTCTTGGCATAATACTGACATCCTTTGCAGGACCGGACGATTTTCGTTGTGTCCGCCACCGCTGTGGGCCAGTAAAAACCTTGACGATAAGCCTTGGCCACGATCGTCCGTGGTGCGGCGTGATGTCCACAGATGCCTGCGTGGATGTCCTCCAGTAGGGCCCGCCCGTGAGCAATAGGAATACATCGATGAAGGACGCCTGAGTGCCCCTTTTTGTATAACTCATCGTCAATAATGACGAATGACTTGGCCCGACGGGCTAGCCGCCGGGCTTCTGTCCTTCCCGTGGGCAAGACTTCTCGTATAAGACAGTCGAGGTACGGTATCCTCCAGTCATCTTCAGGCCCAGGGTCTGAAGATGTCGACCCCTCCTCCACCCTCGTAACCACGAAGACGGCAGGTCCAGAAGAGGGGTCGTCCCCAGGAGTCGGGTGAACCGCTCCGGGGTCGGAAGAGACAGGGTCTGCCTGCGGGGTCGATCGAGCTACCTCGGGGTCGGAGGTGAAGTCGGCTCCTTTCTCTCCTATTTTCACCGAGGGCTGGGCAAGATCTCTAGCGAATATCCCACTGGGGATGTGGTCTCGGTTAGAGGCCATTTTAGCCAGAGCGTCTGCCTCCTCATTGTCCCGTCGAAGGACGTGGCTTAGCTCCAGGCCATCGAAGCACTCTTCGAGTTTGCGTACCTCTTGGCAGTAGGCTGCCTTCTTGGGGTCGTGACAGCTCGACTCCTTCATAACCTGATCGACGACAAGCTGTGAGTCACCTCGGACCTCGAGGCGTTTTATGCCGAGTTCCTTGGCTATGCGCAAGCCGTTCACCAGGGCCTCATACTCGGCGACGTTGTTAGAGGCTTTGAAGTGAAGTCATAGGGCATACTTCATTCTGACCCCAAGTGGAGAGATAAATACCAGACCGGCTCCGGCACCGCCTTTCATTAGCGAGCCGTCAAAGAAGAGCTTCCAGCATTCGTGCTGGATGGGAGCCGGAGGTAGCTGGACTTCGGTCCATTCCGCAACAAAGTCGGCCAGAACCTGCGACTTGATCGCTGTGTGAGCTGCGTAGGTAATCTCGTAACCCATTAGCTCAAGCGCCCACTTGGCTATCCGACCCGTGGCTTCAGGGTTCTGAATGACCTCTCCCAGAGGAAAAGTCGATACCACGGTGACAGGGTGCGCCTCGAAGTAGTGCTTTAGCTTCCTCTTCGTAATGAGGAGGGCGTATGCCAACTTTTGGATTTGCGGATAGCGTGTCTTTGTGTCGGACAAGACTTCGCTAATAAAATAGACTGGGCGCTGCACTTTCAGAGTGCGTCCCTCTTCGCTTCGTTCTACGACGAACGCGGTGCTTACCACCTGGGTGGTTGCAGCGATGTAGAGAAGCAAAGGTTCCTCCTTCACGGGCGGAGTAAGGATCGGGGGACTGGTTAACAGTTCCTTGAGCTTATCTAACGCCTCTTGAGCTTCGTCAGTCCACGTGAACTGGTCGGCCTTCTTGAGGAGTCGGTACAGGGGCAGACCCCGTTCACCTAGGCGTGATATAAACCGACTGAGTGCAGCGAGGCACCCCGTGATATGCTATAACCCCTTGAGGTCCCGAATAGACTTCATCTCGACGATAGCCTTGATTTTATCGGGGTTGGCTTCGATGCCTCGTTGCGAAATGATAAACCCCAGCAGCATCCCTCTAGGCACCCTGAAAACGCATTTCTCGGGGTTGAGTTTGATGTGCTTTTCATCGAGTCGAGTGAAGGCTAGTTCCAGGTCGGCCACGAGGTTGCCGGTCTGTTTGGACTTGACAACGATGTCGTCCACGTAAACCTCGACGATCTCTCCGATGAGCTCGCCGAAGACCGTCACCATGCAACGCTGGAAGGTTGCACCCGCTTTCTTAAGCCCGAATGGCATGGTTACGTAGCAGTACGAACCGAACGGTGTGATAAAGAAAGTTGCGTGCTGATCGGATTCACGCATCTTGATCTGGTGATAACCAGAATAGGCATCAAGGAAGCATAGGGTCTCGCACCCAGAGGTGGAGTCGACAACCTGATCTATGCGCGGCAAAGGAAACGGATCCTTCGGACACACTTTATTGAGACCGGTGTAGTCAACACACATTCTCCATTTCCCGCCTTTCTTTTGAACAATGACAGGATTAGCTAACCACTCTGGATGATACACTTCCTTAATGAACCCAGCCGCTAACAACTTTTTAAGCTCCTCACCAATAACTCTACGCTTTACCTCATTGAAGCGGCGCAGACGTTGTTTCACTGGCTTGGAGTCGGGCTTGATCCATAAGGCGTGCTCGGCGACATCCCTCGGAATGCTGGGCATATCCGAGGGCCTCGACGCGAAGATGCTTTGATTCGCGCGGAGGAAGTCGACGAGCGCGTCTTCCTATTTGGGGTCGAGCCCGGTGCCGATCCGCACCGTCATGCTGTTGGAGCTGCTGGGGTCGAGGGGCACGAGCTTGGTGTCCCTGTTGGGCGTGAAGGACGCGGTGGCCTTCGGGACGTCCGGCATGTCCTGGTCGTCGCCGGTGAGGGTGTTGATGATGTACAGCTCGTGGGAGTTCAACACCGATTCAGCAACATCGCACTGCTCGATGTCGCACAGGTACGAGTGCTGCACCGACGAGTGCACGGTGATGACCCCACGGGGGCCCGGCATCTTGAGCTTGAGGTAGGTGTAGTTTGGGACGGCCATGAACTTGGCGTAGCACGGCCGACCCAAAACTGCATGGTAAGAGCCGGGGAAGTTCACCACCTGAAATGTCAACACCTCGGTGCGAAAGTTAGTGTGAGTCCCGAACGTGACGGGCAGGTCGATCTGCCCGACCGGCACAGCGCGTTGTCCAGGCACAACTCCATGGAACGGCGCCCCTCCAGGGCGGATCTTGGCGCGGTTGACCCCCATGGCATCGATGGTGGTCTGGTAGATGATGTTGAGGCCGCTCCCCCCGTCCATCAGCACCTTGGTGAGGCGCTTGGTGCCGATGATAGGATCGACGACGAGGGGGTACCGCCCTGGGTTTGGTACGTACTCCGGATGGTCGGACTGGTCGAAGGTGATGGGATGCTTCGCCCACTTGGACGGCGCAGGCACGATTGCCTCGACTTGGCAGACCATGCGCTGCTCGAGGTTGCGCTGTTGCCTCGTGGCGTAGTAGTCCGGTCCTCCGAAGATCATGAGGCAGTCGGTGACGTGGGGGATGTCGATACGGGACGTAGGCGGCTACTCACCAACACGGCTCCCGTCAGGACCAGAGCAAGAAGGCCGAATCCGAGTAGAATATGGATCAACCTAGTTAGACAGATAGAAAGTAACCTCTGTAATAAGAACAGAACACTTTCTACATGTCCGACTAGGATTAGAAACCATAGCTCTGGCTTCTTTCCTCTTATAAAAAGGAGCCAGAGCACCCTCTTTTGTAACAGACGAACAACACACAATCATACATCAATCCAACGCAAAAGGCCAACGCCGACTGGAGTAGGGCTTTTACTCGACGACGAGGGCCTAAACTAGGATAAACCGTGTGTCTCTTTGCGGCCGAACCGCCGAAGTTCTAGTTATTCGCCGAGATCCGAATCAACGCGCTACGGAACCCCGTGGCGGGCTATCGGTGGCTAAACACCGACAGCTGGCGCGCCAGGTAGGGGCTTTCGTCGAAATCAATGTCAAAGGCTCGACGGACCTACACACAATGGATTTCCCGGCGGGATCAACTTTCATCTTCGGAAGCTGGGTTTGCGAAGCAGACGATCAAGGAATTCTCCATAGTCGACTAATTCAAGAACCCGAGCCGGAGATACAAGAAATTTTTTCAAGACTCAAGTTGACAAAGGAGGCTGACAACACAAGTCTACAAGACAAGCCGAGTTCTTTTTACTACGGTTTCAACAACTCGGCACGGATATATCAAAACACCACTCAGAAAGCGATGGAATCTTACGACCTCGCCCCATGGAACGTCTTCAAACAAGATAAGTACTCCACCTTCCTTCCTTTTCAATATGGTAGACCATTGAAAGAAGAAGAACCCGGCCATCCACCTAAAACACGTAAGGAGGTGTTCATGATGAGACAACCCCTGGTACCGCCAGCTCAACCCGACTACGATCTTGAAGAATCGGAAGTGATATCCCAAAAAATTCTGTCACAAGAGAAGGGGAGACCGACAAACAAAGAGTAGCCAGGAGAGAAGAAACAAGAAGAAAAAAGAGGAAGAAGAAATCGAGTTCAAGAACGGAGAGAAGCGTGGCGCAAATACGAAGAAGAGCTAGCCGAGTACAATCAAAAAAGGGCTGAAAAAGAAACCGAGGAAAGACGAGCTGCAGTAAGAGCTATACTAGATCCCATCTGAGCAAACAACACAAAGAAGTTGGAGGGTCTCCGCATTCGAAAGATTATCAACTCCAAAACTCAGCAGGAGAACTCAACCACATCACGATTGGACTGAAAGAACAGGGGAAAATAGAGGAAGACTACCAACATAACCCCGAAGCCATCCTAGGGTCACCTCAAGATACGACAGTCAAGCTGATTCCGACTACAAGCCAGAAAAAGTACTAGACAGATTTCCTTGTTTCGCAGGAAGACTACTTACAACCAAGCTACCACACAAATTCAAGCCGTCCAATCATTCAAAATATGATGGCAAGACAGAACCAATGCAATGGCTCAGGATTTATTCTCAATCTATAGAACTAGCCGGAGGAGATGACGACATCAAAGCACTATTTTTTCCAATGGCTCTAGAAACACTACCACTACAATGGTTTGACAAACTGCACACCGGATCCATCAAAACATGGGGGACCTTCAGAAGGCTTTTTGTGAAAATTTTGCAGGAATACTTATCCACCCGATAACACAAGCCGAGTTGAAAGGGTTAAAAACAGAACCCGTGAAAGCCTCGAGAGATTTCTACGTAAGAATTGGGGAATTAAGAGCTCATGTGCACGACATCACCGAAAAGAGAAGTTATAGAAGCGTTTTCATACGGTCTAAAAGTAAGATGGATGTTTCACGACTTTTGCAAAGAAAACCCTAGGACAAATGACGAGTTCAAAAGAACAGTGGAAAAGATGATTACAGCAGAAGAAGAAAAAACACGAGAAAGGTTCCCGATAACAGAACAACTCGGACAAAAGAAACAACACCGACGTAAGGAGCAACCCAAACGAACGTAACGACCAAAGATGGGACAAGTCAAAACAACTCGAGATACCAAGACAACTCGAGATACCAAAACAACTCAAGATACCAAGACAACCCAAGAAGATGGGACAATCAAGACAAATGACAAGACTACCATAACAAAAAGAGATATTCGGACAACATAGTGGCCTCTACCGAGAGAAAGAAATTCTACCCGACAAGAAGATTTGAAGATCTCGAAAACATGAAGTGCATCTATCACCTGACAGGAATCCACCCTATGGGAGAGTGTCGTATCTTCCAAGAAAGATATATGAAGAAAGACAAACAAGAAAAGGAAGAAAACAGAGAAAAGAAGGAAGAGGACAATGCAACTGATAACGGTTTCCAAAATCCAAGAGCAACAGTATCAGTAATATTCTCAGGAGTACCCGGTTCTAGGAGCAAACAAGAAGACAAGCTTGCTTGGCGAACAATCATGGCAGCAGAGCTAGCGACACCTAGATATTTAAATTGGTCACAATATCTAATTCAGTTTTCACGGGAGGATCAATGGACAAGTGTTGGGAATGCAGGACTATACCCACTAGTACTCGGACCAACAATTGCCGCCGTAATAGTGACCAAAGTACTCATCGATGGAGGAGCAGGACTCAACATCATATTCGCAGACACTTTGAAGAAAATGGGACCAGAATTCTCAAAGATGATCACACCTACAAGCATACCATTCTATGGGATAGTACCCGGGAGACCAGCTATGCCTCTCGGACAGATTACACTTCCAAAGACATTTGGAACTCCCACAAATTACGTGACGTAGCTCATCAAATTTGAAGTTGCGGATTTTGAATCATCATATCATGCAATATTGGGAAGACCAGCACTAGCAAAATTCTTGGCTATACCACACTATCCATACTTACTACTCAAGATGCCAGGACCACACGGAGTACTCTCTCTCAGGGGAGACCTGAAAAGAGCCTATGATTGCGATGTACAAGCAATACAGATATCGTCTAAAGTACAAGGTGAAATCAATTCGGCAGTAGCAGAAATAAGAACAGAAGAGCTAGTGATACCAGCCAAAAAACAAAGTACACTCACCATAGCCGAAGGAGAGGGCACCAAGAAGATTGATCTAGGGACAGGTGATCCATCCAAGACTGCCACAATTAGTGCACATCTGCCTATCAAATAGGAACTCGCGCTCACCAACTTCTTACGGGACAACAAGGATATATTTGCCTAGAAACCAGTGATATGCCCGAGTCCCAAGGGAGTTGGTGAGCACAAAATTGAAGTCAACAAAGGAACAAGACCAATCAAACAAAGGCTACGACGATTTTCACCAGACAAGAAAGAAGCAATAAAGAAAGAGATAGCCTGACTACTAGCAGCAGGATTCATAAAAGAAATCTTGCATCCAGATTGGTTAGAAAACCCTGTCCTAGTACACAAAAAGAACACGGATGAATGGCGTATGTGTGTCGACTATACGCACCTCAACAAACATTGTCCCAAAGATCCCTTCGGATTACCAAGAATTGATCGATAGTGGATTCAACAAAGGGATCAGCTCTATTATCCTTTCTAGATTGCTACTCGGGATATCACCGTTGCACTAAAAGAAGAAGACCAAAGCAAGACTTCTTTCATTACACCTTTCGGCGCCTATTGTTACAAAACAATGTCTTTTGGGCTCAAAAATGCAGGAGCAACATACCAAAGAGCAATCCGCACTGTTTAGGAGATCAAATTGGAAAGAACGCTGAAGCATATGTGGATGACGTAGTCGTCAAAACAAAGAACCCGGACTCTCTGATCAAGGACTTACAACAAACTTTCAATAATTTGAAAGAATGGAAGTGGAAGCTCAACCCCAACAAGTGTGTTTTTGGCGTATCATCGGGACAACTACTCGGATTTCTGTTAGCCAAAGAGGGATTAAAGCAAGCACAAAATAAATCAAAGCAATAACTAACATGGGACCGCTGCGAGATATCAAAGATCTACAAAAAACGACAGGTTGCATGACAGCACTCAACAGATTCATCTCTAGACTTGGAGAAAAAGGCTTACTTTTCTTTAAATTACTAAAGAAGACAGATAAAATTTACCTGAATGAAGAAGCACAAGAAGCCTTCGACAAGTTAAAGGCATATATCAGTACATCTCCGCTTTTAGTACCACCAAAGAAAGACGAAGACCTCATGCTCTACATCACAAAGAAACAACCTCGGTAGTAAGCACGCCCATCGTAGTTGAAAGAGAAGAACAGGGGACACATCTATAAAGTACAAAGGCCGGTTTACTACATAAGTGAAGTACTCACAATATCAAAAGCGAGATATCCACATGTGCGTAAAACTACTCTACGCAATACTTATAACCACAAGAAAGCTCGATTAACTATTTTGAAGATCACAAAGTAGTCGTCGTAAATGCAGACTTTCCACTCGGAGACATACTAAGAAACCGGGACTCAACCGGACGAATTTCAAAGTGGGCGCTTGAACTCGGAGCACTCAAAATAGAATTTACACCAAGAAAAGCGATCAAATCTCGGGCACTATCGACTTCATCGCAGAAATGGACCGAAATACAACAACCCACTCCTCACGTCATCCTAGACCATTGGAAAATGTACTTGATGGTTCCCTAAAACTAGGAGGGGCAGGAGCGGGGGTACTGCTTATTGCACCTGATGGAAAACAACTTCGAGATATGTTCTACAAATCTTATGGCAAGCTACCAACAATGAAGCGTAGTATGAAGCACTCATCCACGGCCTACAAGTCGCAACATCACTTGTAATCAAAAGATTACTAGTCTACGGAGATTCAGCGATCGTAGTCAACCAAGTCAATAAAGAATGGGATTGCACCAAGAAGAACATGGATGCTTATTGCGCAGAAATCGAAAAGCTTGAGAAAAATTTCCAAGGTCTAGAGATACATCATATATTACGAGATTCAAATGTTGCGGTGATGTGTTAGCCAAACTAGGCTCGAGATAGGGCAAAAGTACCCGCTGGAGTTTTTGTAAAAGAACTAAACAAACCGTCTATCAAGTCGATGAGAAAGAAGACGAAGAAGAAGAAGGCGAACAAGAGCAAATTCTAACAATCAAAGACACGCACAACTCAACATGGATGCGGTATTCATAGATTACATCAAGGAAAAGAAGTTACCCGAAACAAAGCGTAAGAAACTCGGGTCATCGAAAGAAGCAAAAACTACGTCCCTAGTAGGGGATAATCTTTACAAAAGAGAGCGTCATCAGGTGTATTATTGAAATGCGTATCAACAACGTAGGGGAAAGAAATATTACTAGAAATGCACTCGGGATGCTTTGGGGGAATCATGCATCTTCAAGGACACTAGTCGGAAAAAAAGCTTTTCGATCAGGATTCTATTGGCCAACAAAGACCGAAAGACGCCGAAGAACTAGTCAAATACTGCAAAAAAACTGTCAAATGTTTGCAAGACAAGCGCACATTCCAGCTCACAATCTAATATGCATCCCACCAAAGATGGCCGTTCTCGTCTTTGGGGGCTTGATCAAGAAATCCAAACGAGGGTTTGAGTACATGTTCGTGGCCATCGACAAGTTCACTAAATGGATAGAATATAAGCCATTAGTAAAATACAGCTCAGCCAAAGCACAAGAGTTCATCCAAGAAATTATGCACAGATTCGGGATGCCAAACAGGATAATTACAGACACTGGATCACCATTCACAGCTAATGAATTTAAAAGTCAAGCACAAGACTGCGGATTCAAAGCATCGATTATGCATCGAGAGCTCATCCTCAAGCAAACGGACGGTAGAAAGAGCCAACAGACTCATCTTGGCGGGATTAAAACCAAGACTATACGAAAAACCTTAAAGACTATGGAGCTAAATGGATAGACGAAATACCAAAAAGTAGTCCAGGGACTAAGAACTCAGATAAAAGCGAGAGCAACCGGCTACTCGCCTTTCTTCTTGGTATACGGATCGAAGTCGTATTACCACTGCCAGACTTAATCTGGCATCTCCCAAAATTGAACAATATAACGAAGGGGAAGCGAAGAGACCGGGGAGACCGAAAATCGACAGCTTGGAAGAAGTCAGAATCAATGCAACACTACAATCAGCAAGATACATGGAAGGACTGAGAAGATATTATGACAAAAGCGTTCAACCAAGAACCTTACAAGCCGGGCGATCTAGTTCTCCGAAAAATTCAAAAACCCGACGGAAGGCACAAACTATTCAGCCCATGGGAAGGTCCCTTCATAGTAACAAAAGTAACAGGATCTGGAACCTACGAGCTGATGACCGAAGATGGAGCATCAATAAAAAATTCATGGCACATCTCTCAATTACGACGATTTTTCGCCTAGACAACAAAGACAAGTACTACTTCTTCCAACAGAAGATTCATTATTCAAAAGAAAGATTACAAAGTGTCCCAAAGATCTTTCGAGCTAGATCCCGACTTCTAGAATACGGAACTCGGATAAGGACCTACGGTCCGAAAAACACCCAACCTCCCGGGCAAACCCCGACGAGAGCAAAAAACGCTCGACCTCCCGGACAAACCCTGATGAGAGCAAAAAACGCTCGACCTCCCGGGCAAACCCCGATGAGAGCAAAAAACGCTCGACCTCCCGGGCAAACCCCGATGAGAGCAAACAACGCTCGACCCCCCGGGCAACATAGAACCCCGTTGAGAGCAAAAAACGCTCGACCCCCCGGGTTGTTTTCACAACACCGATGAGAGTACGGCCAAAGAAGTCAACACTCGACCTATCCTAGCTCCTTTTCAGGACTAGATGAGAGCCAAGAAAGAGCTCGACCCGTCCCGACTTCTAGAATAAAGAACTCAGATGAGGGCCTATGGTCCGAACTATTCGTTGAAGTGCAAAATGACTACGACCTAGCCTGAGCCCAGCTATTCTGGGTTGTTTTCACAAAAGTACGGCTAAAGTAGTCAACACTCGCCCTATCCTAGCCTCTTTTCAGAACTAGATGAGAGCCAACAAGAGAGCTCGACCCGTCCCGACTTCTAGACTACAGAACTCGGATGAGGGCCTACGGTCCGAACTAATGATTGAAGTGCAAAATGGCTACAACCTAGCCCGAGCCCAACTATTCTGGGTTGTTTTCACAATACCAATGAGAGTACGGCTAAAGCAGTTAACACTCACCCTTCCCTTTTCAGAACAAGAGGAAAGCAAAAGAAAAAGCTCGAATTATCTAGATTTCTAGACTACGGAAGCTCACAACAACTCATCTTCCAAACAAGAACATAGATGACAATCAACGGTCAGTCAAATATATTGACAAAACGAAGAAGTAAAGGTATTCAACAAAGGGAAATTTTTTATACAAAAAGCCTCGAAGGCATCAAAAGGTGTCATTACAAATCTACTACGGACCACTATTACCATCAGCACGCGCTGGTGTGATCTCTACAAGGTCAGTGAACTCCTGAGCTAAGGACAAGACAGCAGCTTCAGACTCCGCCAGTGCTTGCTCGTCCTCAGGAGTATGAGTCCCATCCATCACTCTATCAAGAGGAAAGTTGGGATCAACTACTCGGATACGAGCCAACACGCCCTGAACGCCAAGCAAAACAGCATCCTTGGCGAAGTTGACAGTCCGCTCAGTCAGCGGGAATGAATTGAACCCAAAGTCGGACCCGATCTTCAAGCCCTCCTCAAAGATAGTGGCTAGTCCTTGAACGTAACTCAGCGAGCCGACCACTTATCTTCGAAGCCTTCAGACGAACAGACAAGTCCTCCACCGATGCCTTGGCCTCGCAAAAAGATCCCGATCAGCACCACGCCTAATCAGCTGAGCCTTGGTCAAGATCTCTTCAGCGTCTTCATTTACCTTCTCCGAGTCGTTACGAAAGGTTTTCACCTCCAACTTCAAAGCTTCAGTCTCTTCCGAGTACTTTCTCTTCAAAGCTACAAAAAGAAGCATAAAGAAGTCAGAGAAAAGATACCAATAGAAATATACACAAAAAAGCATCAATAAATACCTTGGAATTCTTGAGTGGACTTCTTGTCTGATTCAATTGCGACCGACTTCTGCTGTTCAGCCGCAACTACTTGAGCTCTCAAAGCAGCCTCGGACGACCGACGCCCACGACGCTCCTCATCAAGCGCAACCCGCAAAGAAGCCAGTTCATCCAGTAACTTCTTTTGAGACTCAGATGAGCCAAAAAAGAGGTCAGAATCACTGACATACTCCTGCACATAAAAAGCAAAGGATGGTTAAGAAAAAGATATGACACAAAATAAAGTGAAACAAGTCATTCTACCTGGAATTGTTCAGCAAAAGATTTGAATCCAGCCTCAAGTTTCTTGAGGCGAAAACTCGGGTTGAAGTCCTCTTCTAGCTCCTGCATCAACTTCAAATCACGTACAGAATCCTAAGGAGCACAAGAAGGCGATAAAGAAGGAGAATTCCCAACCCTAGAAGAAAACAGAGGTTGGGTGAGAGGCAACTCTTCTGCTCCCAAAGAAGTCGTCGCAACCGCTTGAGCAACCGGTAGCGAAGATACCCCAGCAACAGAAGAAGAAGCCACCGCCGGAGCAGAGTCTACAGCTGGATGAGGATCAAGCACAGACACCTGACCCACAACTCCAACACTCACGGTCTTCTCCGAGTCAGAAGCCGGAGCCAAAGATGTCATAGCAGACGACCTGCAAGAACAAAAAAAGCTAAAGACAAATGATACCAAAAAGAAGAAAAGAAGTCAGCACTTACTTGGGAACACGACGGAGAGCAATACGAGGCCGAGGAGGTGGAGGCGGCATAACCGCTTCCAGATCCACCAACAACTCAGCAGACGAAGGAGGGGGACCCGGCAGGGGTCCCAAGGCCGAGGAAGAAGAAGAAGTCGCCCGGGGGCTACAAAAATCCAAGTCAGAACAAAACAACAAAAAGTATGTACACCAGAAACAGGAAAACAACACTTACCGACGAAGAAGGGGGGAGTCGTCAACATCTTCAGCCTCATCTTCAAAAAGAAGAACTGACCCACCTTCTACCAAGAAAAAAGGAATCAAGACTACTTTCCAAAAAAGAGAGCAAGTCAAGAAAAATCAAACAACCTCTCACCTATCAGAAGGTTAACTGAAGGTTGGGGAGAAGAAGAAGAGCGCGCTCGCTTCTGAGATGCAGTAGAAGAAGAATGACCCGCAGCAGGCCTCTTCCCACCAGCCCGAGTAGTTCGAGGAAGGGCCACCGGCTGATAAGAAACGTACTGAAGAACACGCTCCATTTCGGAAATACCCGGCAAAACAAGTCAACCCTCAATTACCTTATGACTAGGAGCAACCGAAGGAGCTGGAAGGGGTGCAATCTCTCCATCAACGTAGAGAGAAGCATCAGCAGTAAAATCCTTGCTAAAAGGCTTCAAAAAGACAAAGAACAAGTCAGTCATAATCAAAAAAGAACCCGGACAATACAAAACAAGCAGGAGAACACTTACAGCAGGAGGAGGATTGTTAGCCGAGTACTCAAAGCCAATCACGGGGACCACCGGCGCTCCTTTCAAGATTTTCTAGAGGCGCACAAGTATCTCACCATTCGACAACTCGGTGGTGGCCACCATACGAGAGGGATCTTCAGCACCCGAGTACTCGAAGCCAAAATTCTCCCGCGCCTTCAAAGGCTGAAGCGGAGATAACTTGCCACAATAGCAAAGCCGAACAAGCCATTCTGCTTCAAATATCTAATCCTATTGAAGAGAGGTTCAAGAAGAGACAACTCGGCAGGAGTTAGCTGCTCCTTTTCCCACCGGTCATTACAAACAGGCGGAACTCCCAAGTAGTTTTGGAGCGCTGGAGCACCAGCGCCACCATCAAGGTTGCCAGCAGAAAACCACTCGGACCGCCAATCTTTCACAGATTCAACAAGATCGTAATCAAAGAAGTGGCTCGACTTACGCCCCTGCCGAAATTGAATCCCACATCCACCAAGGGTGTGGAGGGAATCGTGGCGGGGCTGCGGCTTAAGATGGAAAAGAAATCAGAACAAATTTAGAGAAGGAGGAACACCAAGGAAAGTTTCACAGAAGTGAACAAACACAGAAAGATGAAGGACCCCATTTGGGGGTAAGATCATGAAGAGAAATACAGAAATAGCGAAGGAAACGGTGAAGAAAAGAACAAGCCGGAAGACAGAGCCCAGCGCGAACAAAAGAAACAAAAAGGACAATCTCCCCTCGCGAGGAACAGAACGCGATGCTCACCAGAGCAACCCAACCGTAAAAGCTCCTTCGGGCCGGATCATCCCCCCATTCCTCCAAATCGGTCAAGTGCTTCTCCCGAGTAGCCGGAGGAGGGAAGTTCTTCACGGTGGCCTTCATCACAGCAAACTCAGGGTTCAGCTGCTCGTCGACCTCCTCTTCAAGAACGGGCTTCTCGACTATTGGTTTTTTAGAGGTAGCTCTCCTCCTACCCATACAACGAGCAAGCAGCAAAGCTAAGGGAAGAATGCAGAGGCAAAAGCAGAATGTGGGGAATTTTTCCTCTTCGGCGCTAGGGTTTCAGGAGGCAAAGGCGAGATGGAGAAGAAGAACAGTCACCGCAGCTAATTTATAGCCCGGTCTCAAGGCCCACTTAAGAGGCAACGGTAAAAAGGCCAACGGATACAAAGCGCAGTAATAGGAAAGGCCCAGTAAACCCCAAAAATCTCGGGATAGTGGTCCTAATCCCATTACCCACCAACGGTAAAATATTGTGCCGTTACAGAGAGATGATAACTCTGCCGAAATTACTAAAACAAGTCGGCACAAAGGAAGGCGGCCAAGAACAAGTCTCCACGAAGGAAGACAATCAGATTATCAACAAACACAAGTCTCCACGAAGGAAGATAATCAGGTTACTAATCAAAACAAGTCTCCATGAAGAGAAACAATCCAAAACAAGTCTACACAGAGGCAGGCAACCAGAAGCCCAAAGCAAAACAACTCAGATCACTACAAGGACATATTTTCTTCAAAATACAGCATACAAGGTTACAAGTCTTACAAGACCCACCGAATTTAGAAAGAACATTAAAGCAACAGCTACAAGGAACCCAGTAGAATTTGGCCATAGAAGACAATTACGTTCTATAAGGAACCCTGTGGTTTTCTGTCATAGAAGACAACTATGCAGAATCCAAGACCGTCCTCGTTGCAGACCTAGACTACCTCTGAGGCAGAATGGGCCGAGCAGATCCAAAGCAATCTAGACACACTAACACAGTGCATCCAAGATCGCCAAAAGTAGCACTGACTGGCCAAGCATCACATCGGGCCTCTCCAACCACAAGTCGGATCAAATCCTATGTGAACAAGTGAGCTCCAGCTCTGCGTAGGTCGGTAGCTGATTCGCACCGGACAGCAAAAACACTGTGTGGCTTGGCAACCCTCCTACACAAAGCATAGCCCTGGCAGAGTGGAAAAGAAGTACTAAGAGTGCAAAATAACCCAGCACAAGGCACATCTCAAGACTTCTTCTACCCGCTAGGACGAGCCTCCAATCACAATGCTACTCCGGGATTAGTCTGCCTCTAATCCCTATCTCAAGAATTCTTCTACCCACTAAAAGAACCATACTGGAAGAACAAGAAAGAAGCCCGGGGGCTATTCAACCTCGCAAACTATCATTGCCGCAAGAACATGAAGAAGCATACTACAAGACTCCGAAAAGCAAATGAAAAAGGGAGGTGCAATTTATAAGCCCGGATCGGCGTACATAGACCAAGTTCACCAATTCACGGAGGCATTGACAAGGACAATGAAAGAGGACAAGAAAGAGAGCAAAGAATGAGAGCATATTCCGTGCATATACCAAAGACAAGAAAAGCCTTTACACCGCCACCGCCAACGCACAGCCATAAAAAGCGCACATAAAGAGCAGTAAAAGCAAGTCACAAGCCGTTGTCCGTTTCCTATAAAAAGAACTCGGACACAAGCTCGGGGGCTGCAGCTAAAAAGCAACTCACAAGCCTTTGTCCATTTCCTACACAGAAGAACTCGAAAAAAGCTCGGGGGCTGCAGCTAAGAAGAACTTAGAAAAAGCTCGGGGGCTGCAGCTAAAAAGTTACCTACATGAAAGAACTCGGAAAAAGCCCGGAGACTGCAACTAAAGAAAAACTCAGAAAAAAGCTCGAGGGCCGCAGCTAAGAACTCGGAAAAAGCTCGGGGGCTGCAATTAAGGATAAAGAATAAACTAAAGCCATCGCCGGACTTCTTTTCTGACAAAAACAACTCAGACGAAGGCTCGGGGGCTACAGGGCATATACCCTCAACATTTTCTTTCTTTCAAGACCCTCGGGCTACTTATAAATAAGTAGCAAGAGGCTCGGGGGCTACACTCAATGAGTGCACCTACGGCGCACAAACATAAGAAGAAGAAGTCTTCAGCTAGACCACTTCGAAGCATCACTCCAGAAGCAAGGCGCTCCTCGAGTTCAACTTCGAAATGCTCAGGGGCTTGTCGATACGGGACGTAGCACCAACACGGCTCCCGTCAGGACCAGAGCAAGAAGGCCGAATCCGAGTAGAATACGGATCAACCTAGTTAGACGGATAGAAAGTAACCTCTATAATAAGAACAGAACACTTTCTACATGTCCGACTAGGATTAGAAACCATAGCTCTGGCTCCTTTCCTCTTATAAAAAGGAGCTAGAGCACCCTCTTTTGTAACAGATGAACAACACACAATCATACATCAATCCAACGCAAAAGGCCAAGGCCGACTAGAGTAGGGCTTTTACTCGACGACGAGGGCCCGAACCAGGATAAACCGTGTGTCTCTTGCGTCGAACCGCCGAGTTCTAGTTATTCGCCGAGATCCAAATCAACTGCTACGGGAACCCCGTGGCAGGCTATCGGTGGCTAAACACTAACAGGGGAACCCCGACTCCTCCCCTCCATGATCATCGTTCTGGGAAGGTGAGCCAGTTTTCCTCTTCGCCTCCGGCTTGCCTTTCTCTGCCCCGAAGAACTTGGGGATGAGGCGACACTCACGGAGAGTGTGTTTCACCACGCCTTCATGATGAGGGCACGGTTGGTCCAGCTTCTTTTCGAAGTAGTCGGTCGGCGGCTTAGGCGGCGCCTTCTTCTTCCCTTTGGTGTCGACTGCGGCGACGAGCTCGCCGTCATTCTGTCGACGTCCCTTGCGGTCCTTCTTCTTCTTCTGGCCCTTGCGGTCGGAGGGGTCGTCGTCAGCCTCCTCCTCCCGCTTGGCCTTGCCGCGAGAGTTGAAGATTGCACCCACTGCATCCTCCCCTGACGCGAAGCTGGTGGCCACGTCGAGGAGCTCCTTGATGGTACGGGGAGGGCGACGCCCTAGCTCATGCACCAAGGTCTTGCAGGAGGTGCCGGAGATGAAGGCCCCAATCACATCAGCGTCGGTGACGTGGGAGAGGCTTGTGCACTGCTTGGAGAAGCGCTTGATGTAGTCGCGCAGGGACTCATCCTGCTTCTGTCGGCAGCTTCACAAATACCATGGGTTTTCGGGGCGCGAATACGTGCCCTGGAAATTGCCGACGAAGATGTCGACGAGGTCCACCCAACTGTTTATACACCCCTCGGGGAGGTGCTCTAGCCAAGTCCACGTGGAGTCGGCTAGATACAGAGGGAGGTTGCGTATGATGAAGTACTCGTGGTCGGCTCCCCCCGCCTCGCATGCAAGGCGGTAGTCTTCCAACCACGTCCCGGGGTTCGTCTCCCCGCAGTACTTGGTGATGGTGGTCGGCGCACGGAAGTGCCGCGGGAAAGGTGAGCGGAGAATATGCCGCCCGAACGCCGGTGGCCCTGGGGGAGGTGGGCTTCGCCCCCCTCCTCGGGGTCGGCGCCCCCGACGTGGTCAGTATTCCCGCCGGGCGTTGAGGATGACCCGAGCATCCCTGACGGGTCCGACGCGCCTCCCCGCACCGGGCGACAAGCCCGGCGGGGCCCGAGCTGGTTGGTGCAATGTATGGTTCCCGGTCTCGGTGACCGTCCATTGTGCGGCGGCTCGGGGATGCTTCTCGACGCCGTGATCGCGAGCTTTCCGCCTGCAGTGCGGCCGCACGATCCAGCAATTGCCGAATTTCCCGCTGAGTTCTCCATTCAGCGGGTGTCGTTGGGGGTGGTAGTTGCTTGGAGCAAAGGCCCGGCTACCGCCGCGACGTTACTCGCTTCAGCGGCGTGTGAAGAGTGGAGGACCGCCGTCGCCCTCGAGGATCCACCGCCGGACGCCACGGGCCATGCCTCGTGCCCGCCCGGCTCGGCGGTACGGTGGGGAACCGTCTCCCGATGGTGCTTTCGCGGTCGTGATCGCCCTTGCGCCGCCGCCGTCAAGGTCGACGTCGCGCGACGGTTGCCGCCGCCGGCCGGAGCCGTCGGAAAAGCGAGGTCGGTGAGTGTGTGACCGTCGTGGTGACGGTGTTCGCTCAAGAGCTGGGTTGAACATGCCTTCCTCCTCAGGCGCAACGTAGTCAACCCGGCCCTCGGGAGTTTCCGCCATGAAACATTCCCGCACGGGTCGAAACCGGGGTCGCTCGCCGCCGCCTCGAACCGGTGTATCCATCGGAGTTCGGCATGAAAGCGGGCCCGGCGTGGGGCCCATTTGCCACCCATTCGTCGTCGCCCGAGTCCGGATACTCGTCGGAGTCCGGCATAAAGATGGGCTCGACAAGTGGCCCGGCCGCCGCCACGAGCTCGACATCCTCGGGGGTTGGCGTGATTCCCCTCAAGATGAGGTGCGCCATTGTGGTTATGGCGTTGTTGTACCCAAATGGAGCCGACTCGGACGCCTGCTGAATGAGGACGGTCCGAGGGATGGGATCTCCTCCCGTGAGGTACACCATGATGGTCTCGTACTAGTACGAGAGCGAGAAAACCTCCTCTGGGGTGGGATACGGCCCCAGATAAGACAAGAGCTGTCGGTCCAGCTCTGTGAGCTCCCGTATGTCCGCGGCCTAATAAAGCCGTTGCGGCGTCGGGGGGCCCGCGATGCGCTGCCTCGGTGCCATCGTCGAAAGCTAGCGCTCACAGCCGCTCGGGCCCGTGGTCCGGGGCGGCGTCGTCGGCCGGAGGCTCACGCTACCCATAGCAACTGCGAGGTCATCGATCGCGTCAGGGGTCGGCCTACGGCTCGTGCCGTTAGGGCGCGGTTCCTGCATCGGCGCAGGGTTGACGTTGTTGACGTCAGGGAGGGCAACTTGTGGCTCGGGAGCCAGCCAAGTCACGCCGTCCTCCTTAACGACGAAATCCAGCTCCCCGAAACGGATTCGGGCGCCGGGAACGAGGTTGAGACGGTGCATGGCCATCTCGAGGGTGATGGAGTCGTAGAAGTGCGCTTGCCCCCCTACCTGGCGCGCCAACTGTCGGTGTCGAGAATGGACACCAACGAGTAATCGAAAGAGAGCGCACTTATCCTCGAGATGGTTTCCCAAGTGGACACAGAGGAGTATACTGGTTCGGGCAATTTACCCTACGTCCAGTGTGAGCGGGATTGTGTTACTCGGGAGCTTGTATGGGGCAGTACAAGGAAAGGTCGAGAGAGGGACAGGTTCCCAAGTCTCGGAGTGAATCTAGGTTCGTGGTGGTTGTATTATGTGTGTAGTGTGAATCGGGTGGTGGACACACGTGCTCAGGGGCCCAAGTCCTCCCTTTTATAGTTCGAAGGGAGGCTCACAGGAAAGGGCATGCGCGTGTGATGATCGTGAAGGCGTGGCCTACAAGGGTTGGGACATTCCTGGAAGCGCCCGCTGGCATCTGTAGCAGCACGCCATCGCCCCTCCTCCCCGGCCTTGTAGCCCTTTCAGGGCAAGCGTGGCTATACCTGAACGGGGTTGTATAGCTTAGTTGACTGTAGGTACTTCGGTCAAATGTTGGCCTGCGGGGAGCCGGGCCGTGGAGTCGCCAGCGTGCGGGGTTGATTCCCCGACGCGCCCGGTTTGCCCCCTGCAGAATTAGGGGCTCGGCTACTGGTCGTCGTCAGGTGCGTTGGCCACGGTGTTGGTACGAGCGGCACTCCTTTATCCGTACCGGTCGGGTCGAACTGTCATGGGGTGGTACGAGATCCGGCACTCCCAACGGGAATGCGTACACGGGGCTCTCATACGTACCAAGGCGGTACAGGGATCAGCACCGCACCTGTCAGGTAGGAGGCGTTGGAGCAACGAAATATCTCGGGGTTGCTTGGCGGCCCCGTCCCCTACTACCAAAGAGTATACGGTGCATCCCCGTGACCGCTACGGAACTGTGCGGCGCCGCCGCCTGTCTTGGTGGGAATCTGCATGGCTCGTCCTGGCTTTGCCTGTTGGGACAGGGTCGGACTCCGACCCCCCTCCCCCGCGATGGGTAGGGGTCGGGCGAATCGGAGTTCGCCCGGGGGGTCGATCCCTGGATGATGGCATTACCTCGTGGGCCTTGGCTGGCTGTCGTTGTTGGGCCAGGAACGCCTTTGGTGTTTGCACCGTCGTGGGCTGGGCCGTGAGTGTCTTGATCTGGCATAGTATTTTGTTTTTGAAAGTCGTTTTATCCCGGTCCTTAGAGGGCCGTGGTTTTGACCCTCGACACATTGATGTAGTATAGTTCTCCACCAAGTAGGTTGTGGCCGTGTGGTGACCGCTCTGCTTCGAGCATTTCAGATGTTTCAGATTTTTATATCAAGTGTTTTATTTGAATATTGCAAAAGTAGATCAAGGTGTTGTATATGTTTTCAAGTGTTTCAAGCATTTCAGACTTTGTTTCAAATGTTTTATTTGAATGTTGCAAAATTAGATTTGGATGTTGCAAAGACAAAATACGCATGTTGCAGGACTATGTTTCATGTGGTTCAAACGTATGTTGCAAATTCTTCATCTTAATGTTTCAAAAGTAGATCTTGATATTGTACATGTTGTAAATAGCACATGCATGGTTCAAAGTGCATGATTTAAGTGTTTAATCTATCTCTAGCTATGTATTGCGTATGTTTCATTTAGATGTTTTAAAACTAGATCGGATGTTGCACATGTTCTAATGGCACTGATAACTAGCGGACGACGGACTTTGGCATGTACCTTATGTGGCGCACCTCGTGTTCTAATCTCCTCTCCCTTCCCTTCCCTGCATCTCATAGTGGCACACCTCACGGGGCAGATGTGTAGGTGGGGCCCATTCTCTCCTCTCGTCTCCCTCCCCTCCCTTCCCTTCCCTTCATAGGATCTTGCAGCAGCACACATCGCGAAGTGGATGAAGAGGCACAGGCAGGCATAGCACTTACGCAATAGGTGGGGCAAGTGCAGGCCGTCTGGAGTGGTGCGGGAGGAGCCTTGCCAACCCAGGCATAGTAGCTGGCGCATGCGTTTGGATGCGAGGGTCCATCCGGATGTCAGGCTCTAGTGTTTTCATTTACATATATACTATCTCTCTCCCTCTAAACAAAAGGATATAACTCCACTTCAGTCGATTGACCATGTGCTTATCCATCAGGCAGCGATGACAACCCTTAGATGTTGATCCAACAATTCAGCACTCATCTTCAACATCCTCAGTCAGTCACCTCACCAGCATTCTTCTCCTCGGTTGTGTCCTCCTCCTCGCCACCCCTGCTCGCCTCGCTAGCGGCCGTGTCCTCGCCCGCCACCTCACTGCAGGCTTGCAAGGGTTCACCGCTCTGTTGAACCCTAGCGCACCCGCGGCAGCTGCTCTCTTCTCTCCTTCCGTGGAAGCGGGGGCCATGGAGCTCTCCTGCCCCTCTCTGGTCCAGCCACCTCCATAGTCACTAGGACTCTAAGGCCGACTGCCACAATCCTCCTCATTCCCTTCTTCTAAGTTCGCTGAAGGTGGGGTAGAAGGGGTAGGGTGGACGGAGGCCATCGGGCACGGGTGTAGGTGTGGGTGGCACGTGGAGAGGAGCTTGCCGGAGTGGGGCATGGTTGTGGCCACCAGGGAGGAAAGCGGGAGTCAAGGGAAAAGACTAATAGAAGTGACAAATGTCAGGTGACTACGTAGGAGCAATTCTGAGAAAGAAAAATATCTAGATGCATTCTTGATTAAAGTACCTAAACTTTTATCAAATATATAGATAAAATATTAATATTTATGACATAAGTTTCACGACAAATTTAGGCAACTTTTCTTAATTTAGTACCATATACTAGCAAAAATGGCCATGCATTGCTACGGGCTAATAATACATTTTAAAAGTCATAATTTTTTGTAGAAGTTGAATGGGGTCCTTGATTGAAAATTGATCATCTGATCATTACCGTTTTATCTTTAAACCGCTAGCAATCCCACACACAAAGCAGTATGAGTTGAAAAAATGCAATAGCCTATATAATAAAATAAATACGGATATGGGTGTACTATTGTAATAAGTTTGGACATAGACTAAAGCTGAAAATTCTAGGTTATCTAGAAAATAAAGTAAATATATAAGGGTCTACAAAATTTTTAGATTCACTATGCTGCGATATCATTGTAGAATAGAAAATTGTTCAAAAATAAATACGCTATACAGTATGTTAGCGTCACAAACAGTTCAGGGATCAAACTCAAACCTTTCTCCAACTGGTATGAGTGGTAGAGCCATAGAGTCAGGCATAGAGCACTGTCATTAATATATTTCTAATTAAATTATAGTATGAGTATATATAATATAATATAATTAGAAAATTTTACAAACTAAACTCAGTTGCATAGTAAAATTACATTGGGCAATAGCAGATAGGCTGCTAAAGGCACTGCTCACCCGGCAGCTCCTTGTCCCCGCTCCAGCAGATCCACGCTACCGCACCACAACATCTCTTTATTAATATTAGGTATATGGATTGATAATAGATATAGATTAGGTCTATACCATAGCCACGTAGTGATCTCGTATTAGATTTGGATTGAGTTTTCCTAGTTTAGGTTGCAAACATGATTACATGTTGGATTGTAAAAAGCGGTCAAGCTGGTCCCCGGACGTCCGGAATGGACGGGGCGTCCGGATCCACCAGTCCCGTCGGCCCCCCACTTGCCCGTCGCCTCAGCCCAGTAAAAAATGAAAATGAAAAACAAAAGAGAGGAACACCCACCGTGCTCCGCCCGCACTGCCTCGCATCCAACCACCGCGCTCCGCCCCACACGGCCTCGCCTCCGACCATGGCCTCGCCCCCCGCCAGCCCCCCTCAGCCTCACCCCCTCACCCCTGCTCGGGCTTGCATCGGCCCCCCGCCGGCCTCGATCCCCACCACACATGGTGTTCCACCTAACTGGAGCCAAAAAATTGAAACAAAACAACAAACGAAGAAACCCAAATACAACATGGTGAGATCTCCACCCGGATGAAAACATCACGACCTCTTTGTTGCAAACATCAACCAAAGGTCAAATCAATAGACAAAGGAAACCATTGAAACATGGGAGGAAATGAACTCTAATCTGCTACAACATCAACCAAAAGCTAATGCAAACAAACGAGGGGAACCATTGAAACATGCGGAAAACTAAACCCCTGACCTGCTGCAACATCAACCAAGACTAAATGCAACAAATGAAGAAACCCATTGAAACATGGTGAAAAGATAAACCCTAACCTACAGCAATATGCATAAACTGAAGCTTCAACACAGAGAAGAAGAAGCTACTGCAACAAAGGAGAAAAACTACTTCAACAAAGGAGAAGATGCTACCGCAGCAAAGGAGAAGAAGCTAATAGAACAAAAGGAGAAAAGAAGCTGCTGCAACAAAAAGAGTAGAAGATAATGCAACGAAAGAGAAGAAGCTACCGTGACAAAGGAGAAGAAGCTGCTGCAACAAAAGGAGAAAGAAGCTACTACAACAAAAGTGAAGAAGCTACTGCAACAAAAGAGAAAAAGATACCTTGACAACAAAACAATACTAATAAAGCATCGAGAAACATGGGGATGCTGTTGTAAAACAAAGGGGAGAAAATATTAGAACATCGCAAAAATAGCTACTGCAACATTAGAGACTTCATGCAAAAATAATTTCGCATCATCTGTTGCATATAGATCTGAATCGCCACAACCCTAGCCACCATCAAAACCTTGGATCCAGGGGGTAAGGAGGAGGTAAAGGAGGTGGAGGGGAGAGGAAGTGGAGGGACTAGATCGAGATCCAAAGAGGAGAGGAGGGGGATGGGAGCCTCGGATCTAGATCCCTCCTCACCTACTTCGTTGGAACCCATGGAGCTAGCGGTGCCGAGGCGAGAGCACTAAGGAAACAACGGCAAGGCCGCGTGCCATGCCTGCCATGGCCAGCAGCCGCGCAAGACCGCTTGCTGCCCAAGCCGAGCGCTGCATATGGCAGCGGGGTGAGCGACATGTGGGGGGCGGAGAGGGACGAGGCGTGCCGCGTGCGAGAGAGATGTGTGAGCCAGGTGGGGAGCGGAGCAGATGAGGACATGAGATTTTCTTTTTTTTTTTAAGAAAATGGACGGGATATTTGTGTGGCTAGCAGCGCTGCGGGAGGGAAGGTGGGCAGGCTTACGAGAGTGGAGCCGCGTGTCCGATGCCGATTGGGCTTCCGGACGTATTAGCGGTATCATTACCGTTATAAAAGTGGTACCTTTTTGAATTGCAAATATGATCATGTCTCACAAAAGAAATCTTACATGTAGAAAAAATAGGGAACAAAAAATAAAAAGAAAATCACAAAAATTGTGCCGTTAGAAAAGCAACCCGAAAATAAAAAATGAAATCCACTGTGGAGCCATGGAAGGTGACGTGCCCAAAAAATTAGAAAATTAAAAAGAGTTGAATCCACCGTGGATTAGTTGTCTCCATGCGGATAAATAATCTGAAATAAAAAATTAATTGAAAAGTATTGTATCCAACTTCCATCTTCCATTCACACAACGTATCATCGCTGAATACGAATTATTCCAACTTTTATGATCATGGTTTATAAGTCTGGAATGCATACACGATCCAATATGTATTAGAGTTAAATGCACCGTAGGCCCATGAACTTGCACAGCTGTGTCAAATAGGTCCATGAACTTGAAAACCAGTTATCTAGCCCCTCAAACTTGCAAAACCGTTCACTCCAGGTCCAGGGCGGTTTTCTAAGCCACGTGGCAGCCTCTGGTAGGCCGTGCATGACACTGTTCATGGTGCTGACGTCGGCGATAACGTCGGCACTCCTTTTTAATTCTGAAATTGATATCTTTTTATTCGAGCTCCAAATATAGCAAATAATATATCAATTTTGATCGCCTCGACGAGCTCTTTGCAATAGTGTACTCCGTTTTGTTGTTTGAGATAGTTTTATTTCGTAAAAAAAATTAAATATTTCTATAAAACAAGTGAGAATAACAAAACTCGTGAAATTTGTTAGATAAATAACAAACTTATATATTCTATGGCCAAATAAAAACGCGGCACGGCGGCAGAGGTCTCTGCGTGGGCGAGCAGCCGCTCTACCTCAAGTGCCCGCCGCCGGCCTAGTGCTAGTGGCCGGGAAGGTGGAACGAATGCAGAGACCTCCATCGCAAACATTCCATGTTACATAATAATAAAAATATTATTCTCACTTATATATTCTATGGCCAAATGAACCTAAAAAGACAACATTTTATGTTACATAATAACAAAAATATTATTTATCTAACAAATTCCACGAGTTTTGTTATATTCTCACTTGTTTTATAGAAATATTTAATTTTTCACGAAATAAAACTATCTCAAACAACAAAACGGAGTACACCATTGCAAAGAGCTCATCGAGACGATCAAAATTGATATATTATTTGCTATTTTTAGAGCTCCGAATAAAAAGATATCAATTTTGCAAATTAAAAAGGAGTGCCGACGTCATCGCTGACGTCGGCACCATGAACAGTGCCATGCACGGCCTACCGTAGGCTGCCACGTGGCTTAGAAAACCGCCCTGACCTGAGGAACGGTTTTGCAAGTTTAAGGGGCTAGATAACTGGTTTTCAAGTTCATGGACCTATTTGACACAGCTGTGCAAGTTCATGGACTTACGGTGTATTTAACTCTATGTATTAGAACCGGACTCCGTATCATGCTAGATGTGAACTGTTCTAAGGATATGGATAATCATGGTTTATAAATCCGGGATGCATACACAGTCCTGTATGTATTGGAATCGGATTGCGTATCGTGCTAGACGTGAATTGTTCCAACTTATTCGTAACAGGTTAAATATGTTTATAAACGGGAGAAACTCTCCATTGCCTTGGTAGTTAGGGGGAAGACAGAACAAAAAATAGGTGGAGAGAAATTTTACCTCATTATTATTATTATTATTATTATTATTATTATTATTATTATTATTATTATTATTATTATTATTATTATTATTATTATTATTATTATAAGGGAGGAATAGATAGATATGTATATGTAGTACTCCATCCGTCTCAAAATGAATGTCATTTTCGGTTCCCCGAAAACGACTATCCGTAATTTTTATAAATAATAAATATCATTGATTAGTATCATAATTAGTATTATTAGAAAGATTTTTAGATCTAGTTTTTTAATAAATTAAATTTGTGGCATGAACACCTAAAATATCATTTTTTTGGAGGGAGGAAGTACAATGCATAGGTGTCTATGAAGAGACCAACTTGGCTTCTGCCCGCTCACCCTGGCGTCCGCGTCATCATCGCGCTCAAAGCTAATCTCAATGGGGGTTTTATGGAGTTTTATGGGCATTAAATACGCTGACATGACATAATATTTATTAAGAAAGAGACTATAAAAGTTTCATGGGAGTATAGGGAGTTTCATGAAGATGAAACTCTTCTGCACTGTTTCTAAAATCTAGGTACATATGAAACTGTGCTATGAAACTCCCACTAAGACTAGCCTCATGGCGTCGACAACTCTCGTTGGTGCGCCGCCTCACCCGATGTCTTGGGGTACGGTAGTTTTTCAAGGTTTTTTTTTCATACAGTGGTCTACAGTTGGAAACCCGGCTTGATTCTTTTTACCTTGGATCGTTTTTTCTAAGCTTTTTTATGTGTATGTGTGTATATGTATATGTAGTACAATGCATAGGTGTTTGTGAAGAGACCAACTTGTGGAGTCTCATGCGGCCAGCTTTTCTCGATTTTGATTTTGATTCGGATCGTTTATCTTGTTTCCTGGCTGGGAAGGCACGCAGCGTGTGGAATATGGACTTGAGTTTGTAGATGTATTCTGGTGGGACTCATCATGTACGGATAGAGAGCGGACCTCCACGGACGGTAAACAGAAACCGTTTCTAAAACGTGCACGAGCATATACAATAAATATTAGTATTTTTTAAATTAAACCTGACTTATTTTATTATATATATATAATATAATATAATACTTTTTAAAGTTATATATACTTTTTTTTTGGTACAGGTACAGAGGGAGTATATATTACTACTCAGAACCCGGAGAGGAAGCGGATCGATCTTCTTCGGCTAGCTGTTTTTCAACGTATGCCGCTAACCTCCTGTCTCCTTGACTGTTTCTTTTGTCGCACAGAGCCAACTGGTGCATCATCGTCGACCAGAAGGCCGGCAGGATATGCCTCCGCGAAAACCGCCCAAAACTGCGTCTGCCGCCGCCGGAGCTCCGGTCGAAGTCCGCGACGACATCAGCGACCTCCCGGACGACGTGCTGCAGCACGTACTCTCCTTCCTGCCGGCGCAGGACGTGGTGCGGACATGTGTGCTCGCCAAGCGCTGGCGCCACTTGTGGGAGTCCACCACCGTCCTGCGCTTCGTGAGCGGCGGAACGAAGGAACCAGGGTCCCTGGAGGAGATTCAGGGGTTCGTGGATCATCTTCTGCGCCTGCGAATCAGCGGAGGAACGCCGCTCGACACCTGCGAGTTCCGTCTCGGCGAGACCGATGGGAGCGAGAGTCGCCTCGACGTTTGGATCCGTATAGCTCTCCAGTGCAAGGTCCGGGAGCTCCGGCTCACCTGCGGTGGCATTAACCATCCTATCTTCGTCTCCCAATACCTCAAGAAGCTGCAGCTTGAAGGATTCGACGACGTGGTGCCCACCAGATTGCTTGAGTTCTCCTGCTGCCCTAATTTGGAAGACCTTAGGATTGCTCACTGCTGCCTAGTCGGTGCCGTGCTCATCTCGTCGCAATCCCTAAAGCGTCTAACCATTCAGTATTGCTATTTGGGTCATCGTTGCCACTTGCCTATTTGTACCCCGAATCTTGTTTCACTACGGCTTCAAGTCGATCACGGCATGGCTCCAATGCTTCAGATTCAGAGGATGCCATCCTTACTTACAGCATGTGTCATAATCCGAGGTTATGATCCTCTTACCCTTGAATATGATGACGATGACGATGATGATGATGATGACGACGACGACGACGATGATGACAGCAACCAAAATAGTATTCTCTTGCAAGGTTTATCAGAAGTTCGGAATTTGGAGCTAATATATCATTACACCGAACCGGTATTTTTACACACTTGGGTTTTAATGTTCACACGCTTACATTTAGGTCGTTTTACTGATGTTTCTTTTCTTTTCTTTTTTGCATTGTCCAGTTAACTTTCACAAGGGACTTGGGATTTTGCTCTAGTTTCAACAACTTGAAGTGTTTGCTCCTCAATGAATACTGGTGCGAGCCTGCTGATTTCAGCGCCTTAGCTTGTATCCTCAAACTTTCACCGGTGTTGGAGAAACTCACTCTTCAACTATATTCAACGGTATATAATTGCAAATGCTCCATTGTAGAAACTAACAAATTATTGTTGTTGTTTGTTGATTGATCTTGGCAAAAACTGTTACATTTACTGCAGGGACCTACACATAAAGTGGAGATTAAACTGAGCTGCAAACCATCAGAGATGTCAGCTGCAATATCACAACACCTTAACACACTTGAAGTCAAATGCGAAGTGTATGACGAGAGAATTAACAATGTTTTGACGTTTCTTAGTAAGAAACTTAACATATGTAAGTTAACTGACATTACTGTTCTTGTTTACCTTATTTTTACAGTATGGTTCCGAATTATTATGAGTGGAGGTGTCTAGATTTAGCTCAAATGTTTGTTTTTTTAATTCTGGTTAATCATCAGTTTACCTTTGCTTCGTGGGAACCCATTTGGTACTTTGTATTAGCATCACCACCAGCTTAGAATGTTATATGTTGTATTAAAGTACATAAAAATATATATGACTATACTAACTTTTTATTGATGTCATACCGGAATATATTCTTTTAGAAAAGAAGAATGTAACATTGATTTCATTTCCTTTCATCCTGGGATAGATAACTGCATCAGTATTTTCTGACAGTTTAGAATGGCACAACCATTAATTTTTCTGGTTATGCTAACACCTTGTGCTTGTGTGTGCTGATGACCTACTATTCTAAATAAATTCTGTCAAGTCTTGAGATAGATGTCTTATGGTGTGGTTTCTTCATTTTCCGAGATGTGCAGAAGTCTATTCCTGCCTAAATATTATGATTCATTTCTACGTGTTTCTCATATATTTTTTGATGCTTCTCAACTTATGGCATGCCTTTGATGTATGTGAAGGGTTTCAGTTCAGCGGATACAAAATCTCTGCATGAAGATGACCTACTATCACTTGATCTTAGTTCAGTCAAGGTTAAGGAAGCAGTACTGTATTGAGATGCTGTCTTGTGTCCATAATCAGGTAGGTCTAGCTTGTGTCCATGATCAGGTAGGTCTAGCTTGTGTCCATGATCAGGTAGCCAATGTGGTACAATGCCATGCAGTTCTGGCTACCCTATTTTGCTTAATAGCTTGCACAAGTTAAAGTCTCATATCTTTTCATTTCCTACTAATGCCTTAGAACCTAATATTCGCTTGCTGCTATGTTGAACAGGTGCTAAGTAACGAGCTCTTACAATTCTCGAAGTGAAGTATATATTCTAGTCTCTATTGTTTCCTAGAATTGTAGCACTGGAGAAAATGTTCAGAAGTCACCGCATTTTTCGATATATGAAACTACAGTAGGATAAAGTCAGTAAATTAAAGCACCAGATATAAATCTGAAATTTCTCATTATCCAAATGTGTTGCTGGAGATATTTGGTTTAATGGTGGTTCATTCTTCTTTCACAAAAATGTAAAGGGTTTGAAATTGTAGTGGATGTTTTTTGGTCATGATGTTTGGTTTATATCTGGTAAAATAAGATTCTCTTTTTGTTCGCAAAAAAAAAAAAAAATTCTATAACATACTCAGGAGCACTGCAGATAATGGATCAGCAAGCTAGTACCACGATCTGCAACTAGTAACTGTTATCTATAACTAGAAGCAAACACATGCAGCTCTACACAGAAAAGGATGCAGTCCCTGATAAACCACTACCGTACCTATCTCAATATCTCAACACCCTGAAATTGTGAAGGGAAATTGTCTTCACTGATCACTTGAAACTATTAGGCCAACAACAAATAATTTAACAAAAAGACTATATGATTCCCATAAGACAACAAGCACACTAGATCAATTAAAAATATATCGCAATGACATATTATCTAATCCTTATATTGAACTTCCAAATTTACCATAAATCAAATGGTGATATGAACTAGCAACAGAAAAAGATGCAACATGGAAGCTATACCATGTATCTTACATTATCAGTTCAAGAAAAGGCACGTCGCTGACTACAGCTTACAATCATAGCCGTGCTGCTGCTGTGGAGGCGTGGGCAACCTCAGATCTCCCTGCTGAGGAGACAGGCCATGTTGCCTTTTCATCAGCGGCTAGAGCGTCTGCTACATCGCTTCCCCGTCAAGGCATACCCTCAACCGGAGATGGGTGTGGCCACAGCCGAGTAGCCGATGCAGTTGCCCTGCCCCGCTAAAAAGTTCCATTAACACGCCTGAGCTCTTCCTATTGGTGGCGGCCTTCCTCTTAGTCACACTCGGGCCATATTAGGCATCGTCACTGCTTCCGAAACATTAGGCTCCATCGCCGAAGCGTCGCTGATCGTCACTCTTGCAGCTGCACTCTCGCCATATTTGCTGCCAGCAACGTTATTTTGGAGCCTAATGTTAACAACCAAAAAAGATTGTGGTAGGGATGGAGTATATGTTGTGCAGGGGACGTATTTTGGAGTGGAAGAAGCGAAGAACATGGGCCGGCTTGGTGACAATGTCTCCCGTACAACGCAGCACCGCTTGTTGACTGAACCTAAGAACATGGGCCGAGCTAGCCTACGAGTCTGATCTCTCCCCTCATTCAGTTGAGTTGGACATTTTTTTAAAAAAATTCTACTGCATAAAGATGAGGGCTAGCAACACGATGTACATGCCCTTATATTGCTCCTTGCTAATTTGTGACCCGGAATGCGATCAATGACACAAAATGTGACACGGAGGATCCTTTAGAAACCTTGGTAGTAAAACGTGCTTTGATTGATAATTATCATGTTGAATTTTGCGTAACATGCATGTTGGGTTCACAGTTCTGTGTTGATAGAATATATAACGCTTGCCCGCCCGCCTGGAACAGCCTTAACGTGGCATGCACAATAAGATACTTGATACGAGATGATACATAAAAAAAGAAAAGAAACAATATATCATGTATTCCAGCACAGAGGCCCAGAAGGCAGGCGTACTACGACTACGAGAGCACCCTACAAATAGGGTCGATTAACAAGGGTTTTTTTTTTTTTTTTTTTTTTTTTTTTTTTTTGAGAATCGATTAACACGGAGTCTTTGAGGAAGCGAAGCGTCTTGTGCCGCCGCCGCCGCTCGACTCTCTCTGTCAGGTGATTGATGCAGATTCAAATCCATCTCCTCGGCTTTCGGCTTCCTCCGTCCGTGGATCGATCTGCTACTACTCGCTGTTTCAACTTCGCTAACCTCTTGTCTTCGCACAGAGTGCCCCTCGATTGATCGACCATTCGACCGGCCTGCAGGATGCCTCCTCGGACCGCTGCAGTTGGAGGCCGTGATCACATCAGCAACCTCCCCGACGACGCGCTGTACCACATGTTCTCCTTCCTTCCGGCGTTGGATGTCGTGCGGACATGCGTGCTCGCCAAGCGCTGGCGCCACTTGTGGAAGTCCACCACCGTCCTTCGCTTCGTGTGCGGCGGATTGAAGGAGCCAAAGTCCATAAAGAAGATTCAGGATTTCGTGGACCAACTGCTACGCCTGCGAATCGGCGAACGCACGCCGCTAGACACGTGCGAGTTCCGTGTCGGCGAGGGTGACGAGTTCGACATGAGCCGGTTCATCTTTTGGATCCGTATAGCTCTCCAGTGCAAAGTCCGAGTGCTCCAGGTCACCAGTAACGGCTATTATCCGGGCATTCAACCTCTCGATGACCATCCTTTCTTCATCTCCTAATACCTGACTAGGTTAGAGCTTAAACAAGTCTACGAAACGAAGCCCAACAGATTTCTTGACCTCTCCTGCTGCCCCAATTTGGAAGACCTTGAGATTGTTGACTGCTGCCTAGAGGGTGCCTTGCTCCTCTCCTCACAATCCCTAAAGCGTCTAACCATTGAGGATTGTTCTTTTGGTGATCGCATGCCTATCTGTGCCCCGAATCTTGTTTCACTATGGCTTGATGTATATGGCGGCAGGACTCCATTGCTTCAGAGGATGCCATCCTTACTAACAGCATTTGTTTTTATCCACGATTCAGATGATCATGTTACCCTTGCTTTCGGTGATGACAGCAATCAAAGTATTCTCTTGCAAGCTTTATCAGAAGTTTCGAACTTGTCCCTGTTATCTCTTGATGACGAAATGGTATCCTTTGCACACTTGTCTTAATGTTCATGCTTACATTTACTGATGTTTCTTTGTTTGCACTTTCTAGTTTGTCTTTAGAAGGGACTTGAAATTTTGCTCTGGGTTCAACAACTTGAAGTCTTTGCTTCTCAATGAATACTGGTGTGAGCCTGCTGATTTCAGTGCCTTAACTTGCCTCCTCAAACTTTGCCCGGTGCTGGAAAAGCTCACTCTTGAACTATATTCAATGGTATATAATTTCCAATGAAACTGATGCTGCATTGTTTAGAAACTAGAATCGTATTGTTTAGAAACTAGAATTGTATTATTATTGTCGTTTGTTGATTGATCTTACCAAAATTGTTACATTTTTACTACAGGGACCTAAATATAAAATGGAGATCAAACTGAACTGCAACCCATTGGAGATATCAGCTGAAATATCACGACACCTCAAGATAGTGGAAGTCAAATGTCAGGAGTATGACGAGGGAATTAACAATGTTTTGACATTTCTTACTAGACAGATATATGTAAGTTAACTGACATTATTGTTCATGTTTTCCTTATTTTTCCTTACTAAACAAATATCACGACACCAGAATACAAAATTGCTTTTTTAATTTCTGACAGTTCAGAACAGCACCACCATTAATTTTTGTGGTTATGTTGAAATATATAACACCTTGCATTTGTGTGAGGTGATGACCTATCGTTCTAAATAAATTTCTCTCATGCCTTGAGGATGTCTTATGGTGCGGCTTCATTTTCTTATTTGTGCAGTAGTCTATTCCTGTCTAAATATTGTGATTCGTTTTTATGTGTTTGTCATCTATTTGTTGATGCGCCTCAACTTATGTCATGACATTGATGGATGTAAATGATTTTAGCAGCGGAGACAATGCTCTGCATGAAGATGGACCTACTGTGAGTTAATCAAGTCAAGCTTAAGGAAGCACGACTTTAAGGATGCCATCTTGTGTCCATAATCAGGTAGCCGGTGTGGTACCACAATATTGCTTAATAGCTTGCTCAAGCTAAGCTACCTTGTACTTTTCCATTATTTCCTATCTGAATGTCTTAGAAACCTAACATCCGCGCGCTTGCTATTTCAACCTGTGCTACGTACGAAATGAGCATATTTCTTGAATTAAATGGAGTATTTAAGTCTCTTTTTATTTTTTCTAGTATTGTAACCGTGGAGGAAATGTTCAGATGTTCATTTTGAACATGTGAAACTCTACGACGATGAAGTTGGTAACAGTAGTATTCCGAATTTCCATACCCAGAGTATAGTATCTGAAATTTATTATTATCCGATGTGTTGCTGAAGATGCTTGGTTGAATGGTTCGTTCTTTCAAAAAAAGAATGGGGTTCGAAAATGTATATGATTTTTTTGGTCATGGTGTTTGGTTTAAGGGTTCTAGCTTATCTTGATAAATCGATGAGAATTCTAGCATGCACCATGCAGTACTGTGTGTTGTTTTCTATTTCCCTGGCAATGTTGTGCCCACTTGTGTGATTCTTCTGTCCGAAGTTGAACAAACAAGTGTCAAAGAAAAAAGGAATCAAGGACGAGTAGTACAAGTATCGAGCAGTCCAATTAATGTTCTAATATTTTGTTCCTATGAGCCTTGTAATTAAGTTTAAGTACTAGTAACCACATCTCCTCTGTGAAGACTTCTGGGTTTTCAAGTGGTGGCAGCCGTCAATACTATATGTATAATAATTTTATCAGAGAGAGATGGTGCCTGGCTGCTTGCGCTTTGAGCTGAGTGAAAACACGCGCTGCCTTCCTTCCTGGACGCAGTAGCTCGTCTTCACACGTATCCGTCGTCCTTGCCGCACGCCGCTGGCCACTCCCCGCTCGCCCTCGCTGCAGTGCGCTAGCCAGTAGCCCTCGCCGCACTCCAGTCGCCTCTCGCGTTCGCCGTGCCATGGATGCAGCCTCGGTGGACTCGACATCGGCGTTGGTGCCGGACTCCACGAAGATGACGACGGAAGATGGATGCGAGCAGGGCCAGAGGCACATTCAGTTACTACTTCGACACGGCATGTTGTAGCTATAAGGCTATCCACACTCTTCATACTCTATATCCATCCTTTAAAAGGAATATTCTATCATAGTCATCAAGATTCTCTCATCTATACTCAATTCTTCTGCACTCATCCATCCTCTATATCATACTCTATCCACTATAAGGTCTATTTGTCACTTTATCTAAATATATCCATGTGACATCTTATTTTGAAAGATTTATTAAAACAAATTTAATGGTGCAATCAAAATTTTATTTAGCTTTTTGGTTTGTGAGTTATAATATTTTTTTATGCTTAAATCAATGGGGCCCGCTGCATGTCACCTCTCCCCTCTCTTTCGTACAGGCATTGTCACCTCCCTCCACTCTTTCGTACAGGCACAAGGACGGAGGCTGTACTGTACCGGACCTCTCTATGTCCGCCAGGGGCAGCGTATCTCAGGCTGTCCTGTTCTTTAGCGTGGCACTCCCAGTACCCCGGTGCAGAGTTTTTGACCCGGTAACTAGTATAGCAGATGGGATAGAGTACCCCAGTGCAGATAGCCTAAGGGAAAAAAACGAGCACAGTACTATGTAAAAATAAACGAGCCTGCAGGAACTCGAACCGGTGACCTACTTCCTTGGACCGCACCTATATTGTATTGTATAGGTGACAACTCTAGCCCTATTTAATAGGAGTAGATAGAAAAAAAATACCTCATAATTAATCACTACTTGGTAAGCGTAATCATATCCTAAACGTCTTCTAAAACCGATATGGAGGGTATTATCTTATTTCCTCGGTCCTCCTCAATCCAACCTGCAGAGCATAACCGTAAAATCCGCTCTCACATGTCCAAGAGTTCCACACATACTACTTATTATTGCAAGTAATGTCCATATGGGCCTGTTCTGCTGGCTTCTTTACAGCTGGAATCGGCTGAAAATTCACTTTTTGTATAATATATTTGTGTCTTCAAGTGGCAACAGCACCAGCCGAATAGGCTGGCTTTAAAGCTAGCCGAACAGGCCTATAGTGCGCTGGGCTAATATTAGAACTTGTCTATTTGTTCAAAAACCTTTAGTGATCATCTCCTTGAAAAGTTAATACTAAAGTTAGTTTTTGGCGGGTGATGGTTGTGTTCGGAAAAGAAGAACAAAGTAACATTGCCATGAAATACACAAATAAGCTTCTGGGCTGCCAACCGGCCTGTCAGGCCCTGACCGATAGGTCCCCTATTCCCTGTTGACCCCTGGACGTGACATGTGCTATATTTGATTGTAATTCTTGTATAACCGCTTCTAGTAAAACATAAATATTATTTTAAAAATGCGTGATTTTTTGGGTGCTGTTTTCTGTACTGAAATATCAGTAGAGATAAAAACAATTATAATACATTCCTTACCGCACCATATCATTTTCAACATTTGATCCCATCAAATTCCTCAGTTCAAAATATAGAACGTCGGGGTCAAATTCGGGACAAAAACGGTTAAGACATTTTCTCACTGTTTTCCACTTTTATTTTGGAATAACCCATTTTTAGATTCGATTTAAACCGTTTTTGTACAAAATAGAAATCCAACCCTAATCAAGACACAACCCAGCCCAATGAAGTCAGACGAGACAAGGAGCCTTATGCAGTCGACGGTGATCACGCGTGTGCGCCTGGATGTTATTGTGTACACTATTGGGCATTGGCTCCCTCACTGTATTGTAGGCGAGGTGGGACGAATTGAGAAAGCCTGGCGGCGGCTAGCTTGCAGATTGGCGAGATTGCAATGCCAGCGTGGGAGTTGGCTGCTGCCAGCCCACCTGCCATGCTAAGCGGCCATCGGGCCAAGTGACTCTTGGGCCAAACGTAGGGAGAGGAGAGAGGACAAATTAGCCTAAAATGGATTTTGCATTTTTATGACACCTTTTGTATTTCCCAAAAAATATAGGAAGGAGGAGTTTGGGTTAGAGATTCAAGGTAAAAAGTTTTGTGCTACAAATAAATTCTAGAGAGCATATCAACACATAAAAAAATCATATGGTGAATTTTAATGCATGGTTTATGTTTATTACAAAAATATTTTTTAGAATAGCTTTGTACAAAATAAGCTAACCAAGTTTTATTTTGTTGTAAAATTTTAAAAAATTTAAATTTTAGTGAATTTTAGCATGAGAAAAAAACATAGGGAGTTACAACTTGGTCTTACTAGTCGGTATTCCATATTGATTTTTCTTATACCCACCATGTTCGACATAATTCTGCTGGATTTGGTTTATTTTTGAAATTCTCGATATTCCGTAAGTTCATATTATTTTTTGGGTTCAGGACTACTGCTATCAGGTACGAGGTCTTGGTAGATCTATTCCGACCATTGTTCATGGGTGAAGTTGTATCTACTGTGTGAGAAATTTGTACACCTCTCAGAGTTTTTCATGAATCTATTCAAATATTCACGTCCTTAGAATATATAGACAAATGCTAGGATAGGATACCATGTTTAGAGATTATTTATCTCATGAGACTAATGACCCTGGTGTTTGATCTTATGATTAATGACTAACTAGGGACTAGTGGAAATGGTAATACTCAGCTAGGACCAACCCTTAATAATTGTCACACCCCTTCTATATTCCACCCTATGGTTGGAACTTGCTGAGTACGTGAGTACTCACCTATTTTTCCTACAAATATCGACTTCGATGATGACCGTGACTACAAGGAAGAAACGGATCAAGACAAATGGAGTCACACGAGGTCCATGCCACTATGAGAATCGTTGGTGCTAGGGTTTCGGCCGTGCTCAAGCATGCCCGTGGATTAAAAGTATCAATTGATAAGTCTTCGTGTTAGAGACCACCATGGAATAAAGTAGGCTACCTCACGTCATTAGTCTTTCGATAGTCTTGCAACCCTTTTGGCTATATATGCCAATATAAAACTCTGATGTAAGATCCTTTTGTCAATATTAATAAAGCTTGATGTTTCCCTTAAATCTGTGTACATCTCTGTGTATGAATGGGCATATATGTGCGTGTTCCTGGTGCATTCTCAAAATAAGGAGCTGACAATATGCCAAGTTTGTAGCATATTATGAGAATGAGGAAGGAGAATTGGTTAAAGAAATTCATGCCCCGGTTGAAAGTGGTACACAAGATGCGTAACCGCTCAAGTTGTACTGCAATAATAATCCGGCAATACAGTATGCTCACAATAATAGGTCAAGTGGTACTGTCAAACACATTGACATAGAGTATTATATTGTGGAAGATAAAGTCCAAGATCATATAATTAGTCTTGAGCACATAAGTACAGAGAAATGCTCGTGGATCCGCTCATAAAAGGCTTACCACCAGTGTGTTTGGAGAAAACGTAGCCAGCATGGGTTTATAGTAGAGCCTATAATTCCTAGATAATGAGGGTCTAGTTGAGTTTCTGCTTCAAAACGGAGGTGTATTTTAGCTATTACATCTAATGGCAATTAATTGTAATGATGAGACATGCTCTATGCATTAATATGTGATGGTATGGGGAAAAGCGAAGTATTTAAGTTCAAGATTAAAGCTAAGTAGTAAGGTGAGTTCAAGGGGGAGAACGTTAGATTGATATCCAACTGGGTTGGTCCAACGTTCAATTTGGGCCTTGACCTCACGCCTTGATCGTGATCGGGGGCGCCGGATAACCCTACATGGTTGGTGAGCCCCCGTTGCACTGCGCTATATAGAGAGATGGAGGCTGAGAGATGGAGGCTGGTGGCTCGTAGTATGAGCCTATGAGGTTCACGACAATGCTAGTCACCCCCACTTACTGACCTACAACAATAGTCCAATCCAAAAAAGGTGCACAACCAATGATGGGAAGCTGCCACTGTCTTCACCGTCACTGCACTGCTATACCTTCACCGCCACTCTCTCCCTTGACCTTCACCACCAACACCATGGCTGGGAGCTCCTCCAACACCTCCAACTCCGATGGTCGGTAACATCAGATTCCCCCCTCTCTCTCTAGTTATCTCTCTCGTACCAACTATTTACACTGAAGAAGAATAAGAAACACCCTCAAGACCTATGCCTAGACGATCCTCTGTCTCTATTAGTTTATTCAACTCAACGTAGACAAAAATAGCTCATAAAAATTATATAGTTATCAATATATATTTAATAATAAATATATCAATCAATTATTATTTATCTCATATTTATCATAAAATTATAAATTCTATAAAAAGTTACTCCAGAAGAAAAATAAATTAAATATTAAATTTTCAACAATACATATATAAATTGGGTTTAAACTAAAGTAAAAATATACTAAAATAATTTATAATTTATGTTTCATTACAAGTAATATTAATGGTTTACTTGTAGATATACTACTAAATAATTTCAGTGCATCCATTTCTATCCGTACTGAAGACCCAAATATTATGCTCAGGGTTCGGCATTTGTCCTGTGGAACTCTGTTGGCATTTCTGGCGATGGCTTTCTAGCATGGCTGCGAGAAAAATAATATTTGCTATTTGCGCTACGCCTCTTACAGTGCTGACATCTCCTGCACTCTCCAAAGCGTTTGATTATATAGTTCCTTGGTAATTTATTTGTGAGTTGTGACCAGAAATGCGATCAAGGATACAACATGTATGGCCTGTTTGGTAGAGATGCACCAATGAAAAAGGTGAAACTAAAGTTGGAATTCACCATGGATAAGCACCATCGTGGATCTACCAGGAACAATTTGAATGCACATAAGCTCCAGATGCACAGAATGATGAGGCTTTGGTAATATAAAAGGGGCTTGAGCGTTTTTACTTCTACTTTGGTGGCCGTTTGTGATTTTGTTCTTTTTTTAACTTTGTGATTTTACCTTTGTTTTTTCATAACGAAGGAAGAGTTTACCTCTGATCTGTTAAGTGTCTATAATGTTGTTAACTTTTAGATAAATAGATAATTTTGCCCATGCGTTTTTTTACCTCTATTTTATTGTGTTATGTGTGTTTTTACCCCTAATTTTAGACAGCAAGACATATTTTGTATAGAATTTTTAGAAAATTTCGGCAGCATTTCTACTAACAACCGACGTAAACACAATTTGGATACATTTTTTTTGGCTTCGCAGGTTTTCTTCTCAATTTGGATAGATACGTAGATAGCAACAAGGACAAATATAATAGCACATGGGCATGGCTCAATCAATACAACTACTATATCTCTGTAGCAGATAGTTCACCATTGACGGTAGCACTTCATGCACATCACATGGCTGCAGCTTGAGCACAACACAACAGCGAAAGCACGGAACAGAACGGCATAAGCATAAAATCCTTCTGAACACCGCGTGCCACATCACAGGAACTCATCAGGAACAGAAACCACCTTGTAGATTAGGATCTTGAGGAGCCCAAGCGCGTCGGCGAGGCTGCAATCAGTCCACCGCATGAGGAGGAGGAAGAAGTGGTGGGCGCGGCGGGCCTGTCTGACGGGGCGATGGCCGAGGCTTCCAGCCGCGTCGCCGCGGCCCGCGGGCGTGCGCCGGGGGGGAAGGGGCAGGGCGGGGGCCGCTCCTGCTACTGCCCGCCTGTGGCCGCTCTTGCCGTCGCCCCACGTGAAAGTTCTAGTTTGGTTTTGGTTAATTGATAAAACTTAGGGCTAACCCTATCACTAAGTGTGTAGCATTAGAGAAAGGAGAGGTCCAAGCCAAGTGGTGGAGTGGAGATCAAGGCGATGGCGGAGGTGACCATAAATAATCAAGTGCCACCCTTGGAGATAATGGAAGAAGAGGAGCGAGATGGAAAACTAGAGGCAAAGGTATATGCTATAGGGTATTTTCATTTCACCGGCCGGAGGAGCGAGATGGAAAACTAGAGACAAAGGTATATGCCATAGGGCATTTTCATTTCACCGGTCGTAGGTGAGTAGAGAAGTTGACAGCCGGGTTTAGGATCGATAATTGTGGTATTAAGGGGGGCGATGTCGCACAATATCAGTTATCTAAGTGCCACTAGGTGAGCAATGATTTTGCATATGCATTAGGGACCTAGTGAGCTAACAATCTCTTGCAAAATTTATTTGAAAATGCTAACACATGAGTACAAGTGGAGAGACACTTTGGTGTTGACACATGAGAGTAAGGGTTGATGGGGTTTGGGTGTTTTCGGAAAGTGAGAAGGTCATTTAGAGGTGACCGGACGCTGTCCAGTAGGGACCGGACGTGTCCGGTCAAGTGTGGCGTCCGGCGGTTTTTCTGGTGTGACCGGACGCTGGCAACCAGACGCTCTGGTGCCACGTCCGATCGGGCTAGCTGGCATTGCCGAGCGAAGCAGTGTGAGCACCGGATGAGTTTTGACCTCTCTGGAACCTTACTGGACTGTGACCGGACGCCACTGTTGGTGAGTCCGATCGGCATAGCAGCGTCCGGTCGGTTGTCAGACAGCACGCGAGCATGGCCAGTCGTTGGGTGCGAACGATCAAATTCAAACGGCTAGTACACATGGTGGTTTATGATGGACCAGACGCATCCGGTCATCTCGATGCGCGCGTCTAGTCAATGCGCAGTGAGCTGTTCTTAGTGTAACAGTTGGGTGCTTTGGTGGGCACCTATATAAGTGGATTGGCCGGCTCTAGGGAGTCTCTCTTGGCACTTTGACATACTTGACATCCTTTAGAGCTAAACAAACCTTCTTCCTCACTTTGCATGCCTCTTGATTGATCATGAGAGTGATTGGGACAACTTCTAGTGCATTTGCTTTGTGATTGAGCATCTAATGGCACTAGTGAGCATTCTTGCTGCGATTGAGCTTATTACTCTTGGTGATTGTCGTCACCTAGACGGTTGGAGCAGCGGAGCGGTGTTGAGCAAGAGAAGGTGATTGTTCTTGGCCACACTGGTGATTGTGAGGGGTGTTGATCCCACCCCGCAGGAGTTCGTGATAGGAATTCTTAGTGGAATCTCGTGTCATTGAGTTACCCTCACTTTGTGTGAGTTCTTGTGGCACCAATGAGGGCTTGGCTTGTGACGCCAATTAGCCACCAAACTACGGAGTGTGTGGTCGACACAACGGGGAGTAGTGTGATGGCAAGCACGTCAACCTTAGGATAAAAATCGTGTGTCCCATGGAATTCTAGTGTGGTTTGAAACTTCAAGATCAAATTGGATTTCTCCATTGGATCATCTCATCAGGTTTCATTGTATTGATAAGACAGTGATTGGTCATCATCCCGAAGGCACAGTTTGCATCACTCGGTTCATTCATCATGATTTACCTTTGCACCCTAGTGTTTTGTGTAGCATATTAGGTTGCTTGTGTGTGGCTAAGTATACTAGGTTGATAGAATTGGTTAGGCTGGCTTGCAACCCATATTAGGTTAGCGCAAAACTTTCTTCGCCATTTGTTATACTAACCAGTTTGTTTAGCGCATTGTAGAAATTTTATTAGGATATTCACCCCTCTCTAGCCATTTAGGACCTTTCACTGTGCTGCTGCCAATGTTTGCTCCGCTCCTGCCGCCGCCCCATGTCTGCTCCTGCAAGAGTGTCGGGGAAGTGGTTGGGGCCGAGCCGGGTGGCGAGAACGGGTGGTGAGAATGGGCGGAGAGACGAAGACGGTGAGCTAGACCTGTGTCACCGCCGGATGCCGCTCCACCGCGGGGTGCTCTTCACCGGAAGCCACAAAACCCTAGGTATATCGAGACTGCGAGTCGAGATTTCGGGAAATACAGAGTAGGAGAGAAGGTAAGGGAATGAGGGTACCCGTGTCTTTTTGCAAAGGCTTTTTTTCTTTTTTCTTGTTTTTGCCACTAAATCCACCTATTTTAAACGGTGTTAGAAAGGAGGGGCAAACAAGAGCTTTAGTTAAAAAAACCGAGGGTAAAATCACAAAGTTAAAAAAGGGCAAAATCAGCATTAGATTATGAAGTAGGGGCAAAAACACTAAAACCCCAATATGAAAAGGCTTCCCCCTAGTCTCATGAGAACTGGCCACCCACCCATGGTGCTTGGCCGGGAGCTCCTCGTCGTTGGCCAGGGGTGGGCCTGATGGCCATGGCGGCCGCAATGGCCACGCTAAGGACTAGGCAGGAGGGGGGGTTGTGCTGGGGCCACGTGTGGTGCCCGTGGTGGCTGTTCCGGGGAGCTCAAGGTTGATGCTAGGGAGGGTCTGCAGCCAGCTGAGAGAGCCGTGTTGCCCATCAGAGAAGAAGAAGAAGGGTTGGTTGTGCCCCCCACCCAGGAAAAGAAGAAGATCTACCGACAGAGGAGCACTGGAGAAGAATAAGAAGGGTCGGTAGAGGGGTGCCAAACATCCTTTTGTGCAGCACTTCCAATGAGCTCCACCAAAATAGTAAATCTGACTTCTGGATCTACCATTTTGATGAATCTAGATTTAGTGGATCTAGAACTTTTAAATTTTTTTTGATGGAGTGGAAACTTTTTTTTGTTGAATATGGAACTAGCTAGTAAATCTTTGCCAAATAGACTCATATAATACGCAGAGGATCCATTGAGTGTCCGGAGAAACCTTGCTCAGTAGTAAAACAGGTTTTTTGATTTATAATTATCATATTGAATTTTTGGTAACATGATACCCAAAGGGTACACATTTTTGTGTTGATAGTTATATAGCGCTTGGAACGGCCTCTAATATGGCGTGCACAAGAAAAGTACGACATGATACCCCAAAAAAAGAAACAATATATTTGCTTCCATTCTTTCCTATATATTCTAGAGATCAAGAGTTTACAGTAATCACAGAATGACGGAACCATGTTAACACACCAGATGAAGAAGCTGCTGTGGCGTCCATTACTCGTTGGGAGTTTTTTTTTTTTTTTTTTTGTGATCGTACTCGTTGGGAGTTGGGACTGACCAGGCCATCACTTGGCGCTTGGGGTTAGGCAGCGCATTCATGCATTCCAGCGCAGAGGCCCAGAAGGCCAGAAGGTAGGCGTACCGCATTACTACGAGAGTTCCCTAGTCCCTACAAATAGGGTCGGGTAAGCCGGAGTCGGAGTGGAGGCGAAGCGTCTTGCGGGGCCGCCGCCGCACGTCTCTCTCTACTAGGTGACTGTCGAAGATTCAAATCCATCTCCTCGTCTTCTCGTCTTCCTCTGTGGATCGGTACTGCTCCTCTCTGTTTCATTCTCGCTCATGGCTCCTTTGATTGTTTCTTTTTGTCGCACAGAGGCTGGTGGTATCCTCCATCTGACGACCTGCAGGATGTCTCCTAGGAAAGAGTCCAAGAATGCATCTGCCGCCGCCGCAGTCGGAGGCCGCGACCACATCAGCAACCTCCCGGACGGCGTGCTGCACCACATGCTCTCCTTCCTTCCAGCGCAGGACGTGGTGCGGACATGTGTGCTCGCCAAGCGCTGGCGCCACTTGTGGAAGTCCACCACCGTCCTGCGCTTCGTGTGCGGCGATGCGATGGAACCAGAGTCCACGGAGGAGATTCAGGATTTCGTGGACCATCTGCTGCGCCTGCGAATCGGCGAACGCACGCCGCTCAACACGTGCGAGTTCCGTGTCGGCGAGGATGATGAGTTCGACATGAGTCGGCTCATCCATTGGATCCGTATAGCTCAGTGCAAAGTCCGGGTGCTCCAGGTCAGCTGTAAGGGCAATTCTATTCATCCTCTCGACGATGACTATCCTTTCTTCATCTCCCAATACCTGAATAGGTTAGAGCTTCAACAAGTCTATGATACGATGCCCAGCAGGTTCCTTGACTTCTCCTGCTGCCCCAATTTCGAGGACCTTGAGATTGTTGACTGCTGCCTAGAGGGTGCCTTATTCATCTCATCACAAACCATAAAGCGTCTAACCATTGAGGATTGTTCTTTCGGTGATAATGATGGGTGTCGCATGCCTATCTGTGCCCCAAATCTTGTTTCACTATGGCTTGATGTCCATAGCGGCGTGATACCATTGCTTCAGAGGATGCCATCCTTACGAACAGCATTTGTCAAAATCCACAATTCAAATGATCATATTACCCTTGCTTTGGATGATGACAGCAATCAAAGTATTCTCTTGCAAGCTTTATCAGCAGTTTCGAACTTGTCCCTGTTATCTCTTGACGACGACATGGTATCCTTTAATTGCACACTCGGGTCTTAATGTTCATGCTTACATTCATTGATGTTTATTTGTTTGCACTGTCTAGTTTGTTTTCAGAAGGGACTTGAAATTTTGCTCTAGGTTCAACAACTTGAAGTCTTTGCTTCTCAATGAATACTGGTGTGAGCCTGCTGATTTCAGTGCCTTAGCTTGCCTCCTCAAACTATGCGCGGTGCTGGAGAAGCTCACTCTTGAACTATATTCAACGGTATACAATTTCAAATGAAACTGCCACATTGTTTAAAAACTAGAATCGTATTATTATTGTCGTTTGTGGATTGATCGTCTCTGGATTGATCTTGTGCCAAAATCGTTACATTTTTACTACAGGGACCTAAATATAAAATGGAGATCAAACTGAACTGCAGCCCATTGGAGATATCAGCTGAAATATCACGACATCTTAAGATAGTGGAAGTCAAATGTCAAGAGTATGACGAGGAAATTAACAATGTTTTGACATTTCTTACTAAACAAATTGTAAGTTCACTGACATTACTGTTTATGTTTTCCTTATTTTTACAGTGTATGCTTTCAAAATATGTGTACCCAAGTGTCTGAATTTAGATGCAATGAGCAGTGATACTATTAGTTTTGAACCATAGCGTCATCTTGCTTATTGCTTATGAACAAAAAAAAACGAATGCTTGTTTTAATTATTATTATTAGTCGTCAGTTTACATTTGCTCCAACTGGTACATTTTGGGAGTTTGATTAGCTGACCATCAGCTTAGAATGTCATATGCATTAAATTAAATTAAATAGTATAAACAACTCTTTATTGAGTATATAAGTAGATGGCAATTGTCTTACCAGAATACAAAATTGCTTTTTAAAGACAACGAGAAATTAACGAGAATATTACATTGACTTGATTTCCTTTGGTCCCTGGTTGGCCAACTGTATTAGTATTTCTGACAGTTCAGATCAGCACAACCGCCATTAATTTTTGTGGTTATGTTGAAATATATAATACCTTTCATTTGTGTGAGGTGATGACCTATTGTTCTAAATAAATTTCTGTCAAGCTAGCCTTCTAAATAAATTTCTGTCAAGCCTTGAAGATGTCTTGTGGCGGTTTTATTTTCTTATTATTTTCTTATTTCTGCAGTAGTCTATTCCTGTCTAAATATTAGGATTCATTTCTGTGTGTTTGTCATCTATTTGTTGATGCACCTCAACTAATGTCATGACATTTGATGGATGTGAATGATTTCAGTTCAGCGGAGACAGGGCTCTGCATGAAGATTGACCTACTAGCTATCAGTTAATCAAGTCAGGGTTAACGAAGCAGGAATAGTATTAAGGATGCCATCTTGTGTCCATAATCCGGTAGCCGGCAGACTATTGCTTAATAGCTTGCTCAAGCTAAAGCTACCTTGTACCTTTTCATTATTTCCTATGGATGTCTTAGAAACCTAACATCCGCTTGCTATTTCAGCCTGTGCTAAGTACGTAATGAGCACTTATACTTCTCAAAGTGAATGGAGTATTCCAGTCTCTATATTTATGTTTTCTAGTATTGTAACTGTGGAGGAAATGTTCAGATGTTCATTTTGAACATGTGAAACTCTACGACGATGAAGTTGGTAACAGTAGTATTCCGAATTTCCATACCAGAGTATAATATCTGAAATTTATTATTATCCAGATGTGTTGCTGAAGATGCTTGGTTGAATGGTTCGCTCTTTCAAAAAAAAGTGTTGAAAATTTATCTGATTTTTTTGGTCATGGTGTTTGGTTTAAGGGTTCTAGCTTATCTAGATAAATCAATGAGAAAACTAGCATGCACACCATGCAGTACTGTGTGCTGTTTTCTATTTCCCTGGCAACACTGCAATACTGAAAATGCATTCTTTGCCGAGGGCTAGATCTCAGGCACTCGGCAAAGGTTCTCTATGCCCAGGGCCAGCAACGGGAGCCCTCGGAAAAGGCAGGCCCTCGGCAAAGAAATGGCCCTCGGCAACACAAATCTTTGCAAATATGGCCGGATGGGTAACGGTGGCCACTGGCGTCAGTCTTTATCGGGGCCTGTCGTTAGACCCTCAGCAATTTTTTTTTAAAAAAAATTCTTTGCCGAGGGCCATGAGCGAGGCTCTTGGCAGCCACCGACACATCGGGGGACAAGGGGGGGGGGGTCATCAGATGGGCGAGGGAGGTGAGGCGCTCGAGGACGAGGGAGGGGGTACCGCTAGTCGGACTCCCTACGAGCGAGGTCCCATGAGCCTGCCTCTGGTTCCGCTTCCTCACAACCATCCAGTGATCCGGCCTATGGCGAAGAGGTAATTATAGATGCTATCAAAACTACTTCAAAAGATACGTTGGAAATCGTAAATGAAATTGATAAATTTTCTTAATCACTTTTGCGGGGCTTAGTTGGTTTTGTTGGGTACTCTAGCACGCACCCCGGCGAGCGTCCTTGGTGTTTCGTGCAGGCAATGGTACCCCAGCATTGTGCGACTGTCCAATCAGCCGGTGGTGCGGGAGCAGGCCTCCAACTAGGATAGGTACGCGCTGGTCATGAATGATACTTACCAGAAGAAGCAGGAGCGGGTATTGGTGGAGTTTTGGGGTAAGTCTCTCTCACAAAACATTGCTTAATATATCGCATTCATTGGTTAAATCTTTTATTGAAATAATGAATGAATACATCAGTTTTGTATGCAAAAATTTTTCATGATCGAAGGACTTGAGGCCTATCGGTGTTTCGAGTAAGCACCAACTAGTAAATTTATAGATACGCGTTTATGCCCAGATGGTTCGCTAAGAGGACACAGGAGAGTATACTGGTTCGGGCGAAAGGCCCTGCGTCTAGTTTAAGCGGGTTGTGTTACTTAGTGGCAGTTGGTAGTAGGGGTTACAAACTGTTCGAGAGAGGGAGGGGCTCCCAAGTATCTGTGATTGAGTGTAGTGCCAATATCGTGGTGTGTGGTGGTTCGCTTGCGGATGTCTTGCTGATTGGTGGTTTGCCCTCCTTTTATAGATGAAGGGAGGGGGTAGCCTTACACAGGCTCTGCAGAGGAGGAATGGACGTGTCGTGTAAAGGAAGAAAACAAGAAAGAGAAAAAGGACTATGATGGAGTGGCTCGTCTATCACCTTTGGGGTCGGAGCATCCTCTTCCTTCCTTTGACCGTGTCGTCATGAATTGTTCGCCGGTGTTGGTGCGTCGCCGGAGCGTCTGCCCATACCCTCATAGTGGACGATAAGGGTGAGCAGTTGACTAGGACCCTGCGTCATACAAGGTTAGGTGTAATTGTGGCGTACGATGCGTGTATGGGCTGTGACAGATGATTCGTCCGTCCACATGGTCACCATTCCCTGCGTGAGTTAACAGTGTGGTCAAATAGCGCTCCACGCCCTGCTCTGATCAACAGTGTGGTCAAAGAGCGCCTGTCCATGCCCTGCACGGGCCACAAATGGAGTAGACGTGTGCTGACCCCCGCGTGCGGGAATCTTGACCTCGGTGTTGCCGCCCAGTCTTTCGGCCCGAGCCAGGGATGGCTTCGGGGCGAAGGCAAGCATGGGGGTCGTATAGGTCGTGCCCTCTGGGGTCGTTCCCCTGGAGGCTGTCACGTCTGCTCGGAGAGTCGTGCGAACCGCGCGTCCTGGGGGTCGTGGCTCCGACCCCCACGCGGGGTCGCATGGTGCGGTTCGTGGCCTTATTACCACGGCCCGTTGGGCCATGCTTGTCGCGAGGCGGCGCGACGGGCCATGGCCTTGGCCTTTCAGTGGGCCAATGCGTAGCCATAATGATAGGCTATGAGATATTTTAGCCGGGCCCTTAACAGGCCGGTAGTTTTGCCCCTGACTGCAGCCCCCGAGTCCCTACAGGCGTGGGCCCATACCTGCGGGGCTCTGGTTGAAGGGTCGTACTGATTCCTTTGGTGGGTGCGCGCGAGCGCACCCGCCGAGTGTAGCCCCCCGAGTCTTTGGAGACGTGGGACACGTCTGCAGAGACTGGTCACGCACGTTTCGGGGTGGCGGTGCCGCACGTCAGTTTCAATGTGGCGCGGGACGGTTCGTTCGTCGTAATGATGGTGTTTCTGAATCGTCGCACAGTTGATGGGTCATGACGGTCTGACAGGTTTCGTAGCCTGTGTTTGTTCCCATCAGGGGGAGGTGTGAACCTGGCGCTGCGGTTTTGAGCCTAGCGCTGGTGTTAATGCGGTGGGTAGTGAGCAGGCGGAGCGCCGGGAGGGAAAGTGGAAGGGCTTTCCCGCTGGGCGGTTGTTGGTATAAATTAACTGCACTCCATTAAATAAGTTTTAAGTAAGATTATCCGCAAGCGCACAGATATCATACCAGTGTCATATTTTACCCAGAGGTTTTAAATATCGTATCCACAGGGAACAGTTGTGATGATGACAAAGTATATAGATTTAACCCTACAATTAGGCTAGATCATATCAAGAAAGAGGAAATAGCTATTGCACTCTGGTTCTGATAACCGGTAAAATTTGTATAATATCGTCTTATCGGGTAAGTAACTCGAATAGGAGAAGAAACAGAGTAATCTCCTACCAAGCAACTATAAGCCTATCAATCCTATCAACGGGAAGTGGACTACAGAGGATTCAACGCAGCTATAAAGTCATCTACGCGAGCTACCACTATCCGGCTAATCAGGGGACGTCCATAAGTAAACCTAGCCTAGGCACCACGCCTACACTACGAAATACTACTTTAACCAAGTAATGACCAAGATCAAAGCACTCAATATGAGATGTGAACCAAAGAACAAATAAGAACAAGTTGCTTACTTAAATCGGAATGGTAAATACAAAAGTACCTCAGAACGCAGCTCCGGGCGAGGGTGCTGAATCCAGAAGAATACAGCCACGAAGAAGCACCGACAGGCCGTAACTCCTCCAGAATCTCTACTCCTCTACTCAATCTCTCTAATCTCTAAACAAGACTAGATCTAGAAGAACTAGTCTCTCCTATTGCTACATCTAGATGAACTAGATTTAGATGAACTAGAACTAGATCAACTAGAGGGACCCTAACCCTAATTATGTAGAGAATATGAAGCACCGGGGTGTAGAATGCCTCTAGAAGGGAGCCTTGGGCGTCATTGTATAGGCCGAGGTGGAGTAGGGGGCAAGGAACCACCACATCATCGATCCGCGTCTTCATCTTGTGTGCACCGTCGGATCAAACCGACCTGAACAACGGTGGAGATGCAAACCCTAAGGCGGTAGGAGGAAGCTTCCAGAAGGGGGGCGCCACCGGCAACCTAGGGCGCCAACCGGCCCCACCTGGTGGCTCCAGCGGGCCCCGTTGCTTCGGGTGTCTTCTAGACCCTTCCTGATCCTTTTGGTGATATTTTCGTCGCACTTAAGTTTCGTGATAATTATGCACTCTAATCCCTCTTTTATGCTTTTCTGGAATAATCCCTGGAAAATATGAAATCACCAAAACTCGTGGAAATTGTCAGTTAAAACCCTAGACTAGTGTGTATTCATGTGTCTTTTCATGTCTAAAGTTCTAATAAATATTGACGTTATCCACCGTCAACAACTCCCCCAAGCTTACCTTTTGCCAGTCCCTTGGCAAACACACTAGGCCTAATTATTAAAATATTTGGATCAGGGAGTTGCTGCAGTACTTTTTTTTTTCTTTTAAGTACACTTGCTTTTAAACATAAATTTTTCTCTGGTTTAGACAAAACTGCTCTAACTTTCAAACTTACCCGTTTTACCTTTAACTATGGAGCTTTACAGCTTTTGCATAAGTCTTGAGCAATTGAAAGATAGACCAATCAAATCAAGCACTATGTCTCAAATTCTTCACAGTACCAATATTTCAGAGTTTTGTAAGTTTTTGAAATAAAACTCAGAGCATGATTGTATGACACCCTCAAGTCTCTTATTATATGTGGTATTTATGGATCTCACTGAGGCATTAATGATGTTATGCCTTCCTACAACTAAGCATTTATAGTTGAACTTATAGGAGTGGCAATAACAAGAATGAACATACTTGCAATTCATATATTGTAAAGTCAAACAATGGATCTATAGAGAATCGAGGCATACAATCAAATCAAGATGTGCATGTGTATGGAATATGGTGGATAGGTGTATATATGGTATTTAGTGGCTAATCCTAATTCTACTTTTGCTCTTTAAAAATAACTCCCTCCTTTAGAACTTTTTGTGGGAAAACATGGGCTATCTTTATTCTCTCTTTTTTTTCTTTTTTATAATCTAGAAGGCGGGCATCTATGTACCCATTGTTTTGATTGCTGGGACACTTGTCTATCTTTTACTCCTTTTTTTCTTCTTCTCTTTTTTTAATACTTTTGCATAGCCACATGCATCCTGTGAATATAATTAATGGAGAGATAATGATAAGATATTAGAGCAATTAAATGGGGGCCGTTCTATAGGGTATACTTTTGGGTGTTTACTCCTAACGTAGGAGAAAAATATTTTTAAGGTGGATCTAGATGAAAGTGAAAATGACTGCGTTTATATCCCAGAGTAGGAGTAATGCATATGTGGGTGGAGTGCGTAAGTGATCTTGATTTTAAAAGCATGACAAGGCTCTCATCTGGTATACAACAAAGGTTGACTGAACTCAATGCAAAGCAAGCAGTATAAATGTGCAAAGGTTTTTCTAACTATAAATGTATCATATATGGCTTTGGTAGGAATTTAAACTTTATCATACAAGAGCTCATCATGTAAGATTTTAGGTTTTCAAAATAAATCTCTAGAATCTAGTAATGCTAGGAATCAATCAATTACCTAGACTTAGCTCAAGCATATGCCTCAACAAATTTTAGGTTCAGAGTAAATTCTTATATTAAAATAGCCATGTCCAAAACTCAGGAGAATTCATGGTTAAAAACTAGGCACTTGAAAGGAATTACAGTAGAGCAACTATTCATCATCTCCAAGATAAAATTTTAATGTTCTCCAATTTTTATTTGACTTTTAACTAGACTGACTATAGACACACTCTATGATCACACCTTAATATATAGATAAGTATTTTGTTTGGTTTTAATTTGTAATTCATCTTTTTATTTCTATTGGACTCAGAAGACTCTAAAGACATAGACCTTCATGTGCCCATATATTTTCAGTATTTTTATATTTTTTTATAATACTATTGTGAACCTTCATGTGCTCACATATTTTTGGTATTTTATGACTATATAAAATAGACTTGATAATCACCTAGGTATAGTTACCTGATAACTAGGGGATGCTCCTCCCCCAAGCTAGATATTTGTAATACTTGGTATTGATGATCTTTAGAGTGAGCTAACCAAAGAAGCGGTTCTGGTGGGTGCCATTGATAGACTCTCTCTTTGTCATAATATTGTTTCTGTATAATTACACTCCAAAAAGAAAACCAAAACTCGAGGCTCGAATTTAATAAGAGGTTAGCAATCACCAATGAGTAACTGATTATTCTTTGAGTTAATTTCAAATTAACAAATTCTAGCGAAATTCTCTTCTTTTAGGATTTTCTAGTTTAATAATGTAGAAATTAATATATATATATATATACACATATATATAGTTGTATTTTTATGCCCCCACATAGAATATTTATTCTTATGGGGCTTAGTCTCTTTTTTTTATAATGCAAGAAAGTAAATGCAGAAGCTATTATTATTATTATTATTATTATTATTATTATTATTATTATTATTATTTATGCCACCATAGTAAATATTCCTACAGGGGTTACCATAAATTTATTCACGTGGGGCTTTTAATATTCTACGATGCGAGGAAATGAGGCAAGAAATATTATTATTTATTTATTTGATGTTATTATTATTATTATTATTTATTTTATTTTTTTAATATGCACAAAGATGGATATGCTAAGGTAAAATTATTAATGTAAATAGGAATATCAATTAATTATATAACTACCATATTACCTTATAGCAAGGGTATGGAATTTTAAGTTTACCGATAAAACTTCTTCTTCCACTCTTGTGTATCTCTCCATCTTTGAGAGATTGAGGTCTTGATAGTTGCATACTTCTAGTGATGATGACGTCACCTTTGCTCTTTGGTTTGGCCAATAGGTTGAAGTAGAGATTTAATAGTAGCCGGCAACATCTTGCTCGGTGTGCATGTTCACAGAACTTTCACTTGTAGAATTAATAAACTTTGCTCGACATGTTGTTCTGTTTGCAAAACCAAGGCAGAGATCAAGTGCATGGGCTCTGCTGGTAGAAAAACACCAACAGAACCAAATTTATCTCTTTATTTACTTTTCTCTATCCTTAGGCACATTGAATAGGATAAAGTTGGTGTTACATGATTTGCTTATTTATGACATGTGTGGTAAGATCAGAAGATTAAGCATTTAATGTTCCTTTTAAGTTCATATGACAGAAAAGAATAAAATTGCTTAACCAATGGAATGATTGTTTATCTATAAATTTTCACATGAGTTTCATCTTCCTAAAATCAAATATAATGTTTTAGCTTGTTTGGTTAAGACTGAGACTAAAAAGAATGGTGCCACAAACAATTTTAAAGAACAAAGCATGTTGAGTTAATTAGGTTAAACAATTTCAGTTATAACTCTAACATGTTTGTGTTTTAATTTATGTGCACATCAAGATCAAGAGGAGAGCAGTGACCACTTTAGGATATTACATTCATTATTAGTGCATGATGGCACTAAGTGATGAAGGTTAAATGACTGGTGGTCCTTCCTCTTGCATCTTGAGTTGTTTATGGACATCTTGTCTCTATTACACTCAATTTTTTACCATCTTTTACTTCTTTAATTCTTTTGACTCTTTTCACTTCAGTTATTATTATGCCTGGAACAGATTAGTGGCCAAGACATACCTGAAGGAGTATATAAATTTTAAATATAGGTTGCTTATCCCGTATTTTATTTTTTTGTCCTGTCTATGCTAATGAAAAGATAGTATTGATATTATTTTAGCATAGATCATGTTTTATACAGACATGGCTTGAGGCAAAGTAACTTGCATTAGAAGATAAAGTGAATGAACCATTACTGCTCACAATTCCTCCATCTATGATGAATGAGTTGTGTCTTCTTCTATAAATTTGTTGAAATTCATGATGTACCCTACTTCATCTCTGATTTGAATTTTTCTCATGACTTAACTAAGTTAAAATAAAGTTTTTCTACAGGGGTTAGTCTATAAAATATCTAATGTCAACTACAATAATTTTTAGTTCAATAACCAAGCTAAACTCCATGTCTAATTTTGGTTAAGGAAGGCTATTTAAGCTAAGCACCATGCTTAATTTAAAAAGCCTATGAAAGTACCCATGGAGTACTTCCAAACTAAAATTTACTACAGCAGACAAATGTGACATGAAAGCACTTATATAGATTTTATTAAGATAGAGATGAAAGAGTATGATTATTATGCAACATCTTCAACATAAATTAAAAAGGTAGAGACAACTATTATTAGCAACATGATTTAAGATTTTTTTAAATAAACCCATTCCCCCAAACTTGAGTTTTGCAAAGTAAATGTAAGTTTAGATGGATATAATGTTACATAATGATTGGTTGGTCATACCTAGCGCTGCCATTAGTCATTTTCTTACTTCAAACCTGAAATGGTTAGTGACAAAAATACCAAAGGAATATTTTGATAATTATATTTCTATACTAAAGGTGCAAGCTCAATTTATTTTTTTAAGAGTGGTTATTTTAGGACACAAAGTTATTCTTGAGAAGCCTTCTGATTATCTAGTTGGTGAAGGGTTCCTTTAGAACATTAGCCTTTACGTAACTATATCAAGATTACAACGAGATCTAAAATATTTATGATAAACATATGCATCTACAACCACCCTCTTAATGATTTTATGAACAGGTAGAATAAAGGGGTTGAAGATCTCGTGTGTGGTAATGTTAGAGAGACCAAAAGATTCAGGGGATTTCTCATATGAGCATGGATTCGATAAAGTGTTAATGAGATAATTCCTATGCTCATTGATCTCCCTTTTCAAACTCCAAGGGTGTCTCTTCATGGTTGTCTAGGCAACAAGTTTGTCTCTATTATTTCATGTCTATGACATTTATTAGATGTTTTATTTTCTAGGATTTCCCATGAATCAATGTCTCCAAGGTTGGTCTTATCTAAAGCTTTTCTCTAAACTTGGGTGACATGTTCATTAAAGAAATAGATCTAAGCTCACCATTTGGATTTAAACCAAGTTTAGATGCTAAAGCTTCGTCCTCTTCCATCCATTCTTTTACAATAGCATTGTCGATACGGGACGGGGACGGCTACTCACCAGCACGGTTCCCGTCAGGACCAGGGCGAGAAGACCGGATCCGAGTAGATGACGGATCATCCTGATTAGATAAATAGAAAGTAACTTCTGTAATAGGAACAGGACTCTTCTTACAAGTCCGACTAGGATTAGAAACCATAGCTTTGGCTTCTTTCCTCTCATAAAAAGGAACCAGAGCACCCTCTTTTGTAACGAACGAACGAACAATACGCAATCACACATCAATCCAACGCAAAAGGCCAAGGCCGACTGGAGTAGAGCTTTTATTCGACGACGAGGGCTCGAACCAGGATAAACCGTGTGCCTCTTGCGTCGTACCGCCGAGTTCTAGTTATTCGCCGAAGTCCGAATCAACTGCTACGGGAATCTCGTGGCAGGCTATCGGTGGTTAAACACCGATAGCTGGCGCGCCAGGTAGGGGCTTTCGGCGAAATTGACGTCAAAGGCTCGACGGACCTACACATAATGATTTTTTCGGCGGGATCAACTTTCATTTTCGGAAGCTGGGTCTGCGAAGCAGACGATCAAGGAATCCTCCATAGTCGACTACTTCAAAAACCCGAGCTGAAGATTCAAATTTTTTTTTAAAACTCAAGCTGACAGAGGAAACTGAAAACACAAATCCACAAGACAAGCCGAGTTCTTTTTACTACGGCTTCAACAACTCGCACGGATATACCAAGATGTCACCTTCAAAGCAATGGAATCTTATGACCTCGACCAATGGAACATCTTCAAACAAGATAAGTACTCCACCTTCCTTTCTTTTCAATATGGCAAACCCCTAGAAGGGGAAGAACTCGACTATCCACTCAATACATACAAAGAAGTGTTCATGGTAAGGCAACCCCTGGTACCACCGGTCCAACCCGACTACAGATCTTCGGAAGAATCAGAAGCTGATATCCCAGCAAATTCCGTCACAAGAGAAGGGGAGACTGACAGTCAGAAAGCAGCCAGAGAGAGAAGAAACAAGAAAAAAAGAGGGAGGAGGAATCGAGTTCAAGAACGAAGAGAAGCATGGCGCAAGTATGAAGAAGAGCTAGCTGAGTACAATCAAAAAAGGGCTGAAAAAGAAGCCGAGGAAAGACGAGCTACAGCAAGGGCCACACTCGACCCCGTTAATAAAATACAAGAGCTGATCAATGAAATTGATGCCATACAAAGGCCAAGTGAAGAACAAGCCAGACTCAGAAGCTTACTCAGGGACACCGCGCAAAGAATACAAGATAACCGAATACCTCCTCGTCACGTACCATCTGAGCAGACAAGCCAAAGAAGTCGGAGAGTTTCCGCATTTGAAAGATTATCAACTCCAAACTACGGCAGGAGAACTCAACCTCATCACGACTGGACAGAAAAAACGGGAGAGAATAGGGGAAGATTACCGACCCCTCCACGAAGTCCTCCCAGGACTATCTCAAGATATGACAGCCAAGCAGATTCTGACTACAAGCCAGAAAAAGTACCCGACAGATTCCCCTGCTTCACAGGGAGACTACTTACAGTCAAATTACGTCACAAGTTCAAACCATCCAATCACTCAAAATATGATGGCAAAACAGAGCCAATGCAATGGCTTAGAATATATTCCCAGTCAAATGAGCTAGCTGGAGGAGACGACGACATCAAAGCATTATTTTTTTCCAATGGCATTGGAAACATTACCACTTCAATGGTTCGACAAATTGCGCCCTGGATCTATCAAAACATGGGTTGACCTTCAGAAAGCTTTTTGTGAAAATTTCGCAGGAATTCTCATACATCCAATAACACAGGCCGAGTTGAAAGGACTAAAACAGAACCCAGGAGAAAGCCTTAGAGATTTCTACAGAAAATTTGGGGAACTAAGAGCCCAAGTACACGATACACTGAAAGAGAAGTAATAGAAGCATTTTCATATGGATTAAAAGTAAGGTGGATGTTTCATGATTTTTGCAAAGAAAACCCTCGGACAAACGACGAGTTCAAAAGAACAGTTGAAAAGATGATCACAGCAGAAGAAAAGACACGAGAGAGGTTTCCAGACAACAGGAACAACCCAGATAGAAGGAACAACACGGATAGAAAGAACAACCCGAACGAACAGAACAACCAAAGGTGGACCAACCAAAACAACCCAAGATACCAGGACAACTTGAGGTATCAGGACAACTCGAGATATCAAGACAGCTCAAGAAGATGGGACAACCAAGACAACAGACAAGAGTACCACAACAAGAAAAGATATTCAGACAACATGGTGGCCTCCACCGAAAGAAAGAAATTCTACCCGACAATAAGATTTGAAGACCTTGAAAACATGAAATGCATCTATCATCCCACAGGAATTCACCCTATGGGGGAATGTCGCATCTTCCAAGAAAGATATATGAAGAAGGACAAACAAGACAAAGAAGAAAAAACAGAGAGAAAGAAAGAAGAAGACAACCCGGTGACAATGGATTTCAAAATCCAAGAACAACGATATCGATAATATTCTCGAGTACCGGTTCCGAAAGCAAACAAGAAGACAAACTCGCTTGGCGAACAATCATGGCAGCAGAACCAGCAACGCCCAGATATCTGAACTGGTCCCAATATCCAATACAATTTTCACGAGAAGATCAATGGACAAGCGTTGGAAACGCAGGACTATATCCATTAGTACTCGGACCAACAATTGCCGCCATAACAGTAACCAAAGTACTCATCGACGGAGGAGCCGGACTCAACATCATATTCGCAGACACTTTGAAGAAGATGGGACCAGAATTCTCAAAAATGATCACACCTACAAGCATACCATTCTATGGGATAGTACCCAGGAGACCAGCTATGCCTCTCGGACAAATTACACTACCAGTAACATTTGAAACTCTCACAAATTATAGAACAGAGCTCATTAAGTTTGAAGTTGCGGACTTTGAATCATCATATCATGCAATATTGGGGAGACCAGCGCTAGCAAAATTCTTGGCCATACATCACTATCCATATCTACTACTCAAGATGCCAGGACCACACGGAGTACTTTCTCTTAGAGGAGACCTAAAATGAGCCTACGAATGCGATGTACAAGCAATACAGATATCCTCAAAAGTACAAGGAGAAATCAACTTCGGCGAGAGCGAAATAAGAACGTAAGAACCGAAATCCCGGACAAAAAGTAAAGTACCCTCACCACAGCTGAAGGAGAGGGCACCAAAAAGATTGACCTAGGAACAGGTGATCCATCCAAGGCTGCTACGATTAGTGCACACCTACCTATCAAATAAGAACTCGCGCTCACCAACTTCTTACGGGACAATAAGGATATATTTGCTTGAAAACCAGCTGATATGCCTAGAGTCCCAAGGGAGTTGGCTGAGCACAAAATTGAAGTCAACAAAGGAGCAAGACCAATCAAACAGAGACTGCGATGTTTTTCACCTGACAAGAAAGAAGCAATAAAGAAAGAAATAGCCCGACTACTAGCGGCTGGATTCATAAAAGAAATCTTACACCCAGACTGGCTAGCTAACCCCGTTCTGGTACACAAAAAGAACACAGATGAATGGCGCATGTGCGTCGACTACACGGACCTCAACAAACATTGTCCTAAAGACCCTTTTGGATTACCAAGAATTAATCAGATAGTAGATTCAACAGCAGGATTGGCTCTATTATCCTTTCTAGATTGCTACTCGGGATATCATCAGATTGCACTAAAAGAAGAGGACTAAAGCAAGACTTCCTTCATCACACCTTTCGGTGCCTATTGTTATGAAACAATGTCTTTTGGGCTCACAAATGCAGGGGCAACATACCAAAGAGCAATTCAGGCTTGTTTGGGTGATCAAATTGGAAAAAATGCAGAGGCATATGTGGATGATGTAGTCGTCAAGACAAAGAACCCAGACTCTCTGATTGAAGATCTACAACAAACCTTCAACAATCTCAAAAAATGGAAGTGGAAACTCAACCCCAACAAGTGTGTATTTGGCGTGTCATCAGGACAACTACTCGGATTTCTAGTCAGCCAAAGAGGAATCGAAGTAAGCACAAAACAAATCAAGGCAATAACCGATATGGGCCCACCTGCAGATATCAAAGATCTACAGAAACTAACAGGCTGCATGGCAGCACTCAACAGATTCATCTCTAGACTTGGAGGAAAGGGCTTACCTTTCTTCAAACTATTAAAGAAGACAGACAAATTCACTTGGAACGAGGAAGCACAAGAAGCCTTCGACAAGCTAAAGGCATATATCAGTACATCTCCAGTATTAGTACCACCAAAGAAAGACGAAGACCTCATGCTCTACATTACCGCAACAACTTCAGTAGTAAGCACAGCAATTGTGGTTGAGAGAGAGGAACAAGGATACATCTACAAAGTACAAAGGCCAGTCTACTACATAAGTGAAGTACTCACAATATCAAAAGTGAGATATCCACACGTACAGAAACTACTCTACGCAATACTAATAACATCAAGGAAGCTCAGACATTACTTTGAAGATCACAAAGTAGTCGTCGTAACAGATTTTTCACTCGGAGATATCTTGAGAAACCGAGACTCAACAGGATGAATCTCAAAATGGGCAGTTGAACTCGGAGCACTCAAGATAGAATTTACACCAAGAAAGGCAATCAAATCTCAAGCATTGTCCGACTTCATCGCAGAATGGACAGAAATACAGCAGCCCACTCCGGACGTCATCCTAGACCATTGGAAAATGTACTTCGATGGATCTCTAAAACTAGAAGGAGCAGGAGCAGGGGTACTACTTATCGCACCCAACGGAAAACAACTCAGATACGTCCTATAAATCCTATGGCAAGCTACCAACAATGAAGCAGAGTACGAAGCACTCATCCACGGTCTACAAGTCGCAACATCACTTGGAATCAAAAGACTACTAGTCTATAGAGATTCAGCAGTAGTAGTGAACTAAGTCAATAAAGAATGGGATTGCACCAAAGAGAACATGGATGCTTATTGCGCAGAAATTAGAAAACTCGAGAAGAATTTTCAAGGACTAGAGATCCATCATATATTACGGGATTCAAATGTTGCAGCTGACATATTAGCCAAACTAGGCTCAGACAGGGCAAAAGTACCTGCAGGAGTTTTTGTAAAAGAACTAAACAAACCATCTTCAAATCAGACAAAAAAGAAGACGAGAAGAAGACAGAACAAGAGCAAATTCTAATGATCGGTATAGATAGCTCAACATGGATGCAAGTATTCATAGATTACATCAAAGAAAAGAAGTTACCCGGTAACAAAACAGAAGCAACTCGGGTCATCAGAAGAAGCAAAAACTACGTCCTAGTAGGAGACAATCTTTACAAAAGAGCAGCATCATTAGGCGTACTACTAAAATGTGTCTCAACAGCAGAAGGGAAATAAATACTATTAGAAATGCACTCGGATGCAGCGGAAACCATGCATCTTCAAGAATACTAGTTGGAAAAGCGTTCCGATCAGGATTCTATTGGCCGACAGCATTAAAGGATGCAGAAGAACTAGTCAAACACTGCAAAAATTGTCAAATATTTGCTAGACAAGCACATGTTCCGGCTCACAATCTAATATGCATCCCACCCGCATGGCCATTCTCATCTTTGGGGGCTTGATCAAGTCGGACCACTCAAGAAATCAAAAGGAGGGTTCGAGTACATTTTTGTGGCCATCGACAAGTTCACCAAATGGATAGAATACAAGCCATTAGTAAAATATAGTTCGGCCAAAGTACAAGAGTTCATCCAAGAAATCATGCACAGATTCGGATGCCAAACAGAATAATTACAGACCTGGGATCTCCTTTCACAGCTAATGAATTCAAAAGCTAGGCTCAAGACTGTGGATTCAGCATTGATTACGCATCAGTAGCCCATCCTCAAGCATCAGTAGCCCATCCTCAAGCAAAAGGGCAAGTAGAAAGAGCCAACGGTCTCATATTGGCAGGATTAAAACCAAGACTATATGAAGATCTCAAGGATTACGGAGCAAAATAGATAGACGAACTACCAAAAGTAGTCTGGGGATTAAGAACTTCGAGATAAGCGAGAAAGCAACCGGGCTACTCACCTTTTTTCCCTGGTATACGGATCAGAAGCCGTACTACCAAATTTACTTGATCTGGACATCTCCCAAAATTGAGCAATACAACGAAGGAGAAGCGTAAGAGACCGAGACTAGAAATCGATAGCTTAGAAGAAGTCGGGGTCAATGCAACACTACAGTCAGCAAGATACATGTAAGGATTGAGAAGATACTATGACAAAAGCGTTCAACCAAGAACATTACAAGCCGGCGATCTAGTCCTCCGGAAAATCCAAAAACCAGACGGAAGGCACAAACTACTCAGTCCATGGGAAGGTCCCTTCATAGTAGCAAAGGTAACAGGACCAGGATCCTACGAATTGATGACTGAAGACGGAGCTCCAATAAAAAATTCATGGCACATCTCTCAGTTGCGATGATTTTTCGCCTAGAAATCAAAAAAGACATGTACTATTCTTCCCAATAAAGATTTATTGCTCGATAAAAATTGCAGATTCCTAGCTTCTTTTCAGAACTAGATGAGAGCCAACAGAGAGCTCGACCTGTCCCGACTTCTAGAGTACAGAACTTCGGATGAGGGCCTACGGTCCCGAACTAATCGTTGAAGTGCAAAATGGCTACAACCTAGCCTGAGTCCAACTATTCCGGGTTATTTTCACAACACCGATGAGAGTACGGCTAAAGAAGTCAACACTCGCCCCATCCTAGCTTCTTTTCAGAACTAGATGAGAGCCAACAGAGAGCTCGACCTGTCCCGACTTCTAGAGTACAAAACTCGGATGAGGGCCTACGGTCCGAACTAATCGTTGAAGTGCAAAATGGCTACAACCTAGCCTGAGCCCAACTATTTCGGGTTGTTTTCACAACACCGATGAGAGTACGGCTAAAGAAGTCAATACTCGCCCAATCCTAGCTTCTTTTCAGAACTAGATGAGAGCCAACAGAGAGCTCGACCTGTCCTGACTTCTAGAGTACAGAACTCGGATGAGGGCCTACGGTCCGAAATAATCGTTGAAGTGCAAAATAGCTACAACCTAGCCTGAGCCCAACTATTCCGGGTTGTTTTCACAACACCGATGAGAGTACGGCTAAAGAAGTCAACACTCGCCCTATCCTAGCTTCTTTTCAGAACTAGATGAGAGCCAACAAAGAGCTCGACCTATCCCGACTTCTAGAGTATAGAACTCGAATGAGGGCCTACGGTCCGAACTAATTGTTAAAACACAAGTTGGCTACAAAATAGCCTGAGCACCAATCATTCCAGGCCGTTTTCACAACACCAAAGGGAGTACGACGGATAACAAAACATACGAACATCTCAAGACAAAAACAAAGCCTTCGACAAGATTCAAGAAAGGAAGTTTTTATAAAGAAAACCTTGAGAAGGCATCAAAGTATCATTACAAAGAAATCTCCTACTACTGATCATCACTACCATCAGCACGCACTGACGTAATCTCTACAAGCTCAGTAAAATCTTGAGCCAAGGTCAAGACAGCAGCTTCAGACTCCGCAAGTGCCTGCTTAGCCTCTGGAGTATGAGTCCCATCCATCACTCTATCAAGAGGAAAGTTGGGGTCAATCACTCAGATACGAGCCAACACACCCTGAACGCCAAGCAAAACAGCATCCTTGGCGAAGTTGATGGTCCGCTCGGTCAGTCGAGGGATAAATTGAACCTAAGTCAAGCCAGCATCTTCAGCCCTCCTCAGCATGGTGGCAAGATCTTGGACAGAACTCGGCAAAGCCGACCATCTATCCTCCGAGGCCTTCAGACGAACTGTCAAGTCCTCTACTGATGCCTTAGCCTGCAAAAGATCTCGATCAGCACCACGTCTAATCAGCCGGGCTCTAGCTAGAATTTCTTCAGCATCCTCCTTTACCTTCTCCGAGTCGTTGCGAAAAGTTTTTACTTCAAGCTTCAAAGCTTTAGTCTCTTCCGAGTATTTTTTCTTCAAAGCTACAAAAGGAAAACAGAAGGAAGTCAGAGAAAAAGTAATGACAAAGTTATACACAAAAAAAGCATACACAAGTACCTTGGAGATCTCGAGAAGCCTTCTTCTTGGATTCAATTGCAGCCAACTTTTGCTGCTCAGCTGCAACAACCTAAGCTCTCAAGGCAGTCTCCGAGGATTGGCGTCCTTGACGCTCTTCATCAAGCGCCAGCCGCAAAGAAGCCAGCTCATCCAATAATTTCTTTTGAGACTCAGACGAGCCAAAGAAGATGTCAGAATCACTGACGTATTCCTGCATTTAGATGAAAAAGAAAATAAGGAAAAAGGACAAGCTAGAAAATCAATAAACAAGTCATCCTACCTGGAACTGCTCAGCAAAAGACTTAAATCCTAATTCAAGCTTCTTGAGTCGAGAACTCAGATTAAACTCTTCTTCCAATTCCTGCATCAACTTTAAATCACGAACAGAGTTCCAAGGAAGATAAAAAGGAGACAAAGGAGGAGAACACCCAACCCTAGAACGAGAAGAAGTTAGGGGTTGGGCAAGTGGCAACTTCTCCGCTCCTAAAGAAGTCGCCACAACCGCTTGCGCAACTGGCAGCAAAGAAGTTCCAGCAGCAAAAGAAGAAGTCACCATCAGGGTAGACTCCACAGCCGGATGGGGATCAGGCAAAGACACCTGACCCACCACACAAACACTCACGGTCTTCTCAGAATCAGAAGCCGGAGCAGAAGAAATAGTGGCAGATAACCTACAAGAACCAAAGAGTTAAAGACAAACGACACAAGAAAGAGAAAAAGAAGTCAGTAAGAAGAAAAACTTACTTAGGAGCACGACGGAGAGCAATACGAGGCCGAGTTGGTGGAGGCGGCATAACCTGATCCGCACCCACCAACAGCTCGGCAGAAGAAGGAGCAGGACCCGGCAGGGATCCCAAGTCCGGAGAATGAGAAGAAGTCGCCCGGGGGCTACAGATAACCAAATCAAAACCAAGCAACAAGAAAAATGAGCTCCAAAAACCCAGAATAGATAACACTTACCGACGAAGAAGAGGGGAGTCATCAACATCTTCACCCCCGTCCTCAAAGAGAAGAACAGATCCACCACCTACCAAGGAAAAAGAATCAAGACTGCTTCCCAAAAAGAACAAGCAAGGCAAAACCAAACAACCTCTCACCTATCAGAAGGTTACCTGAAGGTTGGGGGGAAGAAGAAGAGCGCGCTCGCTTCTATGCCGCTATAGAAGAAGAATCACCCGCAGCAGGCCTCTTTTCACCAGCGCGAGTAACTCGAGGAAGGGCCACCGGCTGATAAGGAACATACTGAAGAATAGGCTCCATCACAGAAACACCCGGCAAAACAACTCGGCCTTCGATTACCTTATGTGCAGTAGCCAAAGGAGCAGGAAGAGGAGCAATCTCTCCATCAACATAGAGGGAGGCATCGGCATTAAAATCCCTGCCAAAAGGCTTCAAAATGATAAAGAACAAGACAGTCTTAATTAAAAAGTACTCAGAAATATAAATACAAACAGGAAAAAATACTTACAGCAGGAGGAGGGTTGTTGGCCGAGTACTCAAAACCAATCATAGGGACCACTGACGCTCCTTTCAAGATATTTTGGAGGCGCGTAAGCACCTCACCATTGGAAAACTCGATCGTGGCCACCATGCGAGAAGGATCTTCAGCACCAGAGTACTCGAAGCCAAAATGCTCACGCGCCTTCAAAGGCTATACTCAGCGACGAAGATAACTTGCCACAATAGCAAAACCAGAAAAACCATTCTGCTTCAAGTAACTTATCCTATTGAAGAGGGGTTGGAGAAGAGACAACTCAGCAGGAGTAAGTTGCTCCTTCTCCCACCGATCATTAGAAACAGGCGGGGCCCCCGAGTAGGTTTGGAGTGCCGGAGCACTAGCACCCCATCAAGATTCCCAGCATAAAACCACTCGGACCGCCAATCCTTCACGGATTCAACAAGATCATACTCAAAGAAGTGGCTCGACTTACGCCCCTGCCGGAATTGAATCCCACATCCACCAAGAGTATGGAGGGAATCATTGCGGGGCTGCGGCTTAAGACGGAAAAGAAAGCGGAACAGATTTAGAGAAGGAGGAATGCCAAGGAAAGTTTCACAAAAGTGAACAAAACAGACAGATGGAGAACTCCATTCGGGGTAAGATCATGGAGGGAGATGCAAAAATAGCGAAGAAAACGATGAAGGAAGGAACACGCCGGAAGACAAAGGCCGGCGCGGACAAAAGAAATAAAAAGAACAATTTCCCCTGGGCGAGGAACAGGAACACGATGCTCACCAGGAGCGACCCAACCGGAGAACTCCTGGGGCTGGATCATTCCCCACTCCTGCAGCTCGATCAGGTGCTTCTCCTGAGTAGTCGGAGGGGGGAAGTTCTTCGCAATGGCCTTCATTGCAGCAAACTCAGGGTTCAGCTGCTCGTCGACCTCCTCTTCAACAACAGGCTTCTCGACTACTAGCTTCTAGGACACAACCTTCTTCCTACCCATGCAACGAATCGAGCAGCCAAGCTAAGGGGAGGACGCGTAGCAATGCAAGAGCAAGATTTGAGGATTTTTCTCCGGCGCTAGGGTTTCAGAAGGCAAAGACAAGATGAAGAAGAAGAACAGTCACCACGGATAATTTATAGCCTGGTCTTAAGGCCCACTTAAGGGGCAACAGTAAAAAGGCCAACGGATACAAAGCGTAATAACAGGAAAGGCCCAGTAAACCCCTAAATCTCAGGATAACGGTCCTAATCCCATTACCCACTAACGGTAAAATATAACACCGTTACAAGAAAAGGTAACTCCGCCAAAAATTCCATAACAAGTCGGCACGAGGGAAGACGGCCAAGAACAAGTCCACACGAAGGAAGACAGTTAGCATCTCAGCTAAAACAAGTCTACTCGAAAACAGACAGTCTTCTTATCAATCAAAACAAGTCAGCACGAAGGCAGACAACCATTAACTCGAGACATAACAACTCGGATCATTTCTGGAACATATATTATCTTCAACTCAACTCACAGGATACAAGGATACAAGTCTTACATACTATAAAGATCCAGGATACAAGGATACAAGTCTTACAAGACCCATCAAATTCAGAAAGAACACCAAAGCAACGGTTACAAGGAACCCTGTAGAATTTGGCCATAGAAGAAAATTACGTGAAAAATCTACATGGAACCTCATGGAATTCTGTCATAGAAGACAACTACGTAGAACCCAAGGAGGTAACCGCCGTAGACCCAAACTACCTCTTAAATAGACTGGGCTGAGCAGATCCAAAGCAACCTAGATATACCATCACAGTGCATCCAAGATCGCCAAAAGTAGCACTGACTGATCAAGCATCACATCGGGCCTCTCCGACAACAAGTCGGATCGAACCCCATGTGAACAAGAGAGCTCCAGCTGTGCGTGGGCCGGTAGCTGATCTGCACCGGACAGCTAGAGGACCGTGTGGCTCAGCAACCCTCCCACGCAAAGCATAGCCCTGGCAGAGTGGAAAAGAGGTACTAAGAGTGCAAAATGACCCAGCATAAGGCACATCTCAAGACATCTTCTACCTACCAGAACGAGCCTCCAATCACAATGCTACTCCGGAATTAGTCTGCCTCTAATCTCTATCTCAAGAATTCTTCTACCCACTAAAAAGACCATACTGGACGAACAAGAAAGAAGCCCGGGGGCTGTTCAACCTCGCAAACTATCATTTTCACAAGAACAAGAAGAAGCATACTACAAGATTCTGAAAGCAACAGAAGGGGAGGTCCAATTTATAGGCCCAGATCGGTGTACATGGACCAAGTTCACCAAGACAGAGAGGCACTGACAAAGACAATTAAAGAGGACAGTAAAGAAAGCAGCAAAAGAACATATTCCAGGCATTTCCTAGCACAGTAAAAACCTTCACACTGCCAGCTGCCAACGCCCAGCCATAAAAGCAGACATAAAGAGCAATAAAAGCAGGTCACGAGCCGTTATCCGTTTCCTACACAGAAGAACTCAGAAAAAGCTCGGGGGCTGCAGCTAAGGAAAAGTGATGAGCCTTTTTCCGTTTCTTACACAGAAGAACTCAAAAAAAGCTCGGGGGCTGCAGCTAAAGGTCATCTGCACAGAAGAATTCAGAAAAAGCTCGGGGGCTACGCCTAAGGAGGATAAAAGCCATCGCCCGATTTCATTTCTAACAAAAACAACTCAGACGAAAGCTAGGGGGCTATGCCTAAGGAGGATAAAAGCCATCGCCCAACTTCTTTTCTGACAAAAACAACTCAGACAAAGGCTCGGGGGCTACAGGGTATACACCCTCCACTTTTTTCCTTTTTCTCAAAACCCTCCAGCTACTTATAAATAAGTAGCAAGAGGCTCGGGGGCTACACTCAATGAGTGCACCTACGGCGCACGGAAGAAGGAAAAGAAGTCTCCAGCTAGACCACTTCAAAGCATCACTCCAGAAGCGAGGAGCTCCCTGAGTTCTACTTCGAAATGCTCGGGGGCTTGTTGATATGGGACGGGGACGGCTACTCACCAGCACGGTTCCCGTCAGGACTAGGGTGAGAAGACCGGATCCGAGTAGATGACGGATCATCCTGGTTAGACAAATAGAAAGTAACTTCTGTAATAGGAACAGAACTCTTCTTACAAGTTTGACTAGGATTAGAAACCATAGCTTTGGCTCCTTTCCTCTCATAAAAAGGAGCCAGAGCGCCCTCTTTTGCAACGAACGAACGAACAATACACAATCACACATCAATCCAACGCAAAAGGCCAAGGTCGACTGGAGTAGATCTTTTACTCGACGACGAGGGCTCGAACCAGGATAAAATGTGTGCCTCTTGCATCGTACCACCGAGTTCTAGTTATTCGCCGAAGTCCGAATCAACTGCTACGGGAACCCCGTGGCAGGCTATCGGTGGTTAAACACCGACAAGCATATTTCTAGTATGTTCTACGCATTTCTGCCATTGTCGTTGCTCTTCTTGGGCATTCCTATAGTCTTCATGACTCCTATTCTTAGCATGTCTTGATAGATTTCTAGGATTATTATAAAGTTCAGTAGAAAGAGCATAAAAAGATTCATTGGGGTCAAGGATGGGTTTAGAGATGGGTTCAGAAACATTTATTATGGGAATAGAAGGGGAGAAGATAGAATTTATTCCTAAGTGGCTTGGCTCTCCTTCTATGGCATCACTTGACATGCCATCCTTGAACTCTTTCCAATGTCTTTCAGGGGGAAAAAGGAAGTTGATGAAACTTTTTCCAAGATACTCTTCTAAGAAGATCTAATATGTATTTATTTACGAGCATCTTAGCTAACTGGAAGTCTAAATCATCAAAGTGGAATTTCAAAGGTTTAGCTAAATCTTGGGGATGAAATGATTGTGTTTTAGCTACCAAGACTTTCGTATCTAGTTCGGGTGATGAGTTATCCCGAATGATATTAATTAGACATGGGCACAGCTCATAGCCAGGTGTTATGATAGGTTGTATAGAGTTTGGTGGCCTAAAGCTTTTGCGCATGCCATAAAGACAGATAAGAATAGAATTAAAAGCATCCATAAGGATGAACACAAAAATAATGAAGAGAATGAGATAAAATAGGAAAAGATAAAAGTATAATACAAGATTAAGCTAGACTAAGTCAAAATCAGCAAACCGTTCCCCGACAACGGCGCCAAAAATGCTTGTTGGTATAAATTAACTGCACTCCATTAAATAAGTTTTAAGTAGGATTGTCCGCAAGCGCACAGATATCATACCAGTGTCACATTTTATCCGGAGGTTTTAAATATCGTATCCACAGGGAACAGTTGTGATGATGATAAAGTATATAGACTTAACCCTACAATTAGGCTAGATCATATCAAGAAAGAGAAAATAGCTATTGCACTCTGGTTCTGATAACCGGTAAACTTTACATAATATCGTCTTATCGGGCAAGTAACTCGAATAGGAGAAGAAACAGAGTAATCTCCTACCAAGCACCTATAAGCCTATCAGTCCTATCAACGGGAAGTGGACTACAGAGGATTCAACACAGCTATAAAGTCACCTGCGCGAGCTACCACTATCCGGCTAATCAGGGGACATTCATAAGTAAACCTAGCCTAGGCACCACGCCTACACTACGAAATACTACTTTAACCAAGTGATGACCAAGATCAAAGCACTCAATATGAGATGTGAACCAAAGAACAAATAAGAACAAGTTGCTTACTTGAATCGGAATGGTAAATACAAAAGTACCTCAGAACGCAGCTCCGGGCGAGGGAGCTGAATCCAGAAGAATACAGCCACGAAGAAGCACCGATAGGCTGAAACTCCTCCAGAATCTCTACTCCTCTACTCAATCTCTCTAATCTCTAAACAAGACTAGATCTAGAAGAACTAGTCTCTCCTAATTGCTACATCTAGATGAACTAGAACTAGATCAACCAGAGGGACCCTAACCCTAATTATGTAGAGAATATGAAGCACCCGGGTGTAGAATGCCTCTAGGAGGGAGCCTTGGGCGTCATTATATAGGCCGAGGTGGAGTAGGGGGCATGGAACCGCCACGTCATCGATCCGCATCTTCATCTTGTGTGCACTGTCGGATCAAACCGACCCGAACAACGGTGGAGATGCAAACCCTAAGGCGGTAGGAGGAAGCTTCCAGAAGGGGGGTGCCGCCGGCAACCCTAGGGCGCCGACCGCCCCCAGGGTGGGGCTGGCCGGCCCCACTTGGTGGCTCCAGCGAGCCCCGTTGCTTCGGGTGTCTTCTAGACCCTTCCTGATCCTTTTGGTGATATTTTCGTCGCGCTTAGGTTTTATGATAATTATGCACTCTAATCCCTCTTTTATACTTTTCTGGAATAATCCTTGGAAAATATGAAATCACCAAAACTCATAGAAATTGTCAATTAAAACCCTAGACTAGTGTGTATTCATGTGTTTTTTTATGTCTAAAGTTCTAATAAATATTGACGTTATCCACCGTCAACAGCGGTCCCTGTCCGCGACCGCTATTTAAGCAGGTTGAGATGCTCGACCTCTCTCCCTGCTCTTGCCCTCCGTTCTCTACCCCCTGCCTTCTTCCTCTTCTTCCACCTTCTCGTCATTGTGATGGAGGGCGCTGGCTCGTCTATGAGGCCTCGCTCAGACGAGGCAGATGCATCGAGCGTCCGTCACTTGCACACCTGAGGGGACAACCAGGCCGCCGGAGGCCGCGGTCGATGGCTCTGCACCTCCGCATCTCCTCTGGTGGACGCTTCCTCGCTCCTCCTCCGGCGGCGGCTTCCCTGGTGCCCTCAGCCCCTCCGATCACCCTGGAGGTCTCCCTTGAGCGGCTCTCCGTTCTCGAGGTGGTCATTGCTGACCTGGAGCAGGAGAACGCTGTGGTCCGTCGGCAGCGTGAAGAGGCGGACCAGTGCTACGCCGGTGAGGGTTTTCTTCGTGCTGCATTCTGATAGGGGTTTCTTCTTGCCGGCCCTTACCTGTCTTTTGTTTCCGCAAAGGCGCTGGCGGAGCTCCAGCTCATGGAGGGGGCTGGTACCGCCGTCGCCGACCCTGTCCATGCCCTGGCCGGACGCATCCACGAGCGCCTGGAGATGGCGCAGGCGGGGATCCTTGTCTCCATCGAGCACACGGTTCGTTGTGGGGCGGTGGTGGCCTTGGTGATGACGGAATCGCAGTCTAGAATGGACTTGAGCAACATCGCCGGGTTCGCGCCCGACGAGGGCCTTGACGACTACGCCGGGCACCTCTCGGGCTGCGAGGACACGGCCGAGATGGTGCTGGAGCTGTCACTGGCGGACCAGATCCTCGCTGGGAACCTGTAGTGTTCCTAGGGTCGGAGGCCCTCCCCCCATCTTCCTGTAGTATGTAATGCAGGAAAAACTACAATGAAAAATCTATCAGTTCCTTCCTGCGCACGTTCACCTCTTTATTTTGCATCAATTGCCCTTTGAAACAAAACATGAAAAAGACGAAACCAAGTGTTAAGAAAGTATGTAATCGCAAAAGATTTTGCGTGCGAGCAACCCCGCACCTCGGGGGTCGTGTTAGTTTGTTTGTTTACTCGATCGTTCATGCAGCCCCCAAGGGCGTGGGCGCGGTATGGACTTATTTGCCCTCGAGGTTTTATCGCTCGGTTAGTTTGGATGTTTCTACCCTCGAGCCTCGGGTGCCCCTAGCGGTGTGGGGGCCCGGTCAGGGGGTCAAGTATTCTCCTCACACGACCCTTTAGTGGGGTCAGAGGAGATGGACAATGCCGCGCCATCCCTTCGGTGGGGTCGAAGCGCGGTACCCGGTCGAGCTACTAACGGGTGGTTCGAGTGAGGCCCAGGTTCCTGGCCTTTGCGGCGCGCGTCGTGACCAGTCTCATGAATCCAGGTATTTGATCATACTTTTCCTGGGCTGTTCACAGGCCCGTGGGCTCGATGCCTTTTTCGCAAAAACATGGCCCGAGAAAGCCCTAATCACTTCGCTTGCTTGGGATATTAGGCCGCTGGTGGGCTTCTTTCTCGAGGCATCCCTCGCTCTAGCGGCCCAGGGCGGCTGCGATCCCTTCGTGGGCAAGCCTGCGAACCCTGAGCTTGTTTTGGACCTTGTTTTTTGTTTTGATTCATTTATTTAGGCAAATTAATCCATAATATAGATCAAAAATGGGAAATTACTTTATAAAGGGAGGTAAATTGAAATAACTAAGATTATTCCGCAAATGAAGAGAGTTTATCGGGCTACCAATTATGGTCGGGATTACAACCAGGTGAGTTTGTAGCTGCCGTCGTTGTCGTCGCTGCCATAGTCGCTGACTAGGAAACCACAGAGACCAAGAAAGTGATGTAGCGCCTCTGGATCTTGGAATTCGCCGTCGTTCATCGCAAAGTCGTCTGGGTTGTCGGGGTGGTCGCTGCTACTGCTTCCCGTGTCAGGGTCGATGGTTGCTGCCGTGGTGCCAGGCATGGCCATCTCAGGAGCCACTTGTGTGTCGTGGAAGAAAGGGCACGCGATTGCCTCTTCGGGCTGCGGTTGTCGATGTCGAGCGTTCTGGACTCTATGCCGTGTCTTCTTCCTATGCTGCATGTTGGGATGGACTGACCTAGGGTGGTTGGAGTCATTAGCCCAGGAGGGTTTGCCGGTATGGAGATGTATACCGGTGAACGATGCGGAGACGGCGTCGACATCGATGTTGGGAGGCAGGAGGACCATGTCATGGCCTATCCCCATGCTGATGAAGTCTAGGTTCCCAAATCGAATGTGGGTGCCTAAAGGGAGTTGTAGGTTGTCGGAGCTGGCCATCCGGAGCCTGGGTTGGGAGACGAAACGTGCAAGGCCCCTACCTGGTGCGCCAACTGTCGGTGTTTCGAGTAAGCACCAACTAGTAAATTTATAGATGCATGTTTATGCATGGATGATTCGCCAAGAGGGCACAGGGGAGTATACTAGTTCGGGCGAGAGGGCCTATGTCCAGTTTAAGTGGGTTCTATTACTTAGCGGCAGTTCGTAGTAGGGGTAACAAATGGTTCAAGAGGGGGAAGGGCACCCTAGTCTCTGTGATTAAGCGTAGTGCCAATATCGTGGTGTGTTGGGTGGTTCGCTTGCAGATGTCTTGCTGATTGGTGGTTCACCCTCCCTTTTATAGATGAAAGGAGGGGACAGCCTTACATGGGCTCCACAGAGGAGGAATGGACGTGTCGTGTAAAGGAAGGAGACAAGAAAGAGAAAAAGGACTATGGTGGAGTGGTCTTTGGGGTCGGAGCGTCCTCTTCCTGCCTTTGACCGTGTTGTCGTGAACTGTTCACTGATGTTGTTGCGTCGCTGGAGCGTCTGCCTATACCCTCACAGTGGACGGTAAGGGTGAGTAGTTGATTAGGACCCTACGTCATACAAGGTTTGGCATAATAGTGATGTACAGTGCGTGTATGGGCTGTGACAGATGATTCATTCGTCCACATGGTGCGCCATTCCCTGCGCGAGTTAACAGTGTGGTCAAATGGCGCTCCATGCCCTGCTCTGACCAACAGTGCGGTCAAGGAACACCTGTCCATGCCCTACACAGGGCACAGACGGAATAGACATGCGCTGACTCCCGCATTTCTTGACCGCGGTGTTGCCGCCCAGTCTTCCGGTGCAAGCCAGGGACGGCTTTGGGGCGAAGGCAAGCGTGGGGGTCGTGTGGGTCGTGCCCTTCGGGATCATTCCCCTGGAGGCCATCACATCTGCACGGAGGGTCGTGTGAACCGCATGTCCTAGGGGTCGTGGCTCTGACCCCCGCGCGGGGTCACATGGTGCAGTTTGTGGCCTTATTGCCACGGCCTTTTGGGCCATGCTTGTCACGAGGCGGCGCGATAGGCCATGGCCTTGGCCTTTCAGTGGGCCAAGGCGTGGCCATAATGATAGGCTATGAGATATTTTAGCTAGGCCCTTAGCAGGCCGGTAGTTTTGCCCAGACAAGGCTAAGGCGGATCGGGCGGATGCCGCAACTTGTAGGAAGTATGTCACCGAGATGCACCACAATGCGCGCGTCCAGGTCCACATAGACTACTATATAGGTCAGTACTTAAGCAGTCCCTCCCCAAGCCATAAGCAAGATAGATTACGCTTACCCAGGACTAGTACCTTGAGGTAGACGAATAACATTCATAATGATTCATTTTGATATTAAGTAGGTTCAATTTCATCTTCTAATATGTCAAATACTCGATGACTTGTAGGTGATTCCCAGGTGTGCCGATCGTTTCCCAACTGCTGGGCCATGATCATGGACAAGTGGTTGTCACAGGACTATGTTAACACACACGGGAGGCAGTGGAAACAACGTCTGATGAGGCAATGTGCAACTCACCATCAAGGCAGCCATAGCCTCCCTGCATACAAACAAGCATATGTAAGTGATATCTTTCATTCATTTTGATGCTCAATTGTGCTAGATTTCTCACCATTTTCCCGCCTTTCTCGTAGGAGGCTGCACACCTGGCCAAGGAGGTCTCAAAGTTCTCTGTGTGGGCTATGTCCCACATGGGCAGGGTGTCTTCCTATGCTCCTTCAATCTAGCTACCCTGCACAGGTGTTGACGGTCCTTAATGTTTAAATCCAACCGTCAACTAACCTTCCAAAGAGACTTAAAAGCAATCTGTCTACCTAGAAGTAGGGCTTTGACTAACGAATTCCATGAGTTTTAGTGAATCAATAGTTTTGCAGGCATACACTGGAAACAATGCACTTTTGAGCTATAATACAACATAGAATGCAAGATTGGACGCCATGGCTACACAGAAAGATTCCAGAAGGAACGAGAAGGCAACACACCAAGACTGGGCCAAAGCCTAGCTAGGGGAGACCGACCGGTCTGCCCCCAGACCGGCCAGTCCCATGTTGGCCCCGCTCGCGGCCCGCTTCACCCAGGTTGCTCGACTGCCTTTGAGGTTTAATCTCCACCATCTACCAAAGTCGGTTTAATCCAAGGGGTCAGATTGATTCGCTAAGGCTATAAAAGGAGAGGCAACCAAGGAAGGAAGATCCATTCTAAAGAAGAAAAGCTTTATTGAGAAACCCTAGTTAGGATCCCGGGAGGTGTCCCTCGAATGGACATACCTCTCTAGAGTTAGCATTCCAAGAGAAAGCTAGTTCTATACCTCTAGAAGCTAGTTCTATATCAGTAATAGAGAGATAGAGTCAAAGAGAGAGTTTTGGAGGAAGTATCGGTCTATCGGTGCTGCCTCTACGACTTGTATCTGTGATTGCTTTGGAATCAACTTCTGAGTTCAAGTAAGTAATATTGTTTATCTTGTTTTACCGGTTTATGACTCTTTTGAGTAATTTAATCCCTATAGCTCTTGGGTTAGAGTAGTATTCATAGTGTAAGCGTGGTGCTTAGACTCCATTACTCATAGATGTACCCTATCTTTCGGATTTGGTGGTAGCTCGTGGGGGTGACTTTATAGCTTCGTTGAATCTTATATAATCCACTATCCCGTCGGTAGGTCGAGCAGGAGAATAATTGGTAGTCGGGTTACAGTTTTGCCTGTGCTCCTCTATCCAATTCCCCAGTGAAGCATCCTAGACATATCTTACTTAAGCCTGAATTAGAAGCCTTAGTTGTCTTCTCTATATCCAATCTTCTACAGCCTTGCTTTTATTCAAGTGGTTAAGTTGTAGTTTAGATTACCCTCACACATCTTCCTTAGGTTCGATATTAAAACTGGGTCTATTCATCCGGTGAAGTGCTACATATATCGTTTCCATGCGCTTGCGGATTATTCAGTAGGCATTAACAGATACTAACAACAGGCGTACTCCGACCCGAACGTGTACCCTAAAGTCCAAGAGTACATGTCAGCGATAAGGGACATCCATGAGGAAGATTACAATGTGCGCACTGAGCCCATTGATGTAGAGGCGATCATGAGGCTCGGAGGAGGCAAGAAGCACAGGTGATTGTGGATTGCAGATGGCGCCATCGACTCCACCACTGTTCCCTCCCTCGATGCTATCCGAGCACGGAGCACGAGCTCCAGCCAGGACATACGCCCATGACCTTCTCTAGCACTGCAGCAGGTCGAAGCACTCTAGGTAATTCCTGTCTTACTCGTCATACATTCATATTTACACACCTAAATTAGAATTGCATTACTGATACATGGAATGAAATATTGCAGGCCGAGCTGCAAGAAACAAAAAGGCCAAGTCAGAGCAGACCGCGGTACCCGCACAGTTGGAAGCCCAAAAGGTCGCGTTCAAGGCCGCGCAGAAGCAGATGGCGGAGATGATGGTGATCATGCAAAGTCTTGGGCAAGCATTGGGTGTATCTGTGCAGCTTTCAGCTCCTCCACCTCCTACTCCTACACCTACTCATGTAAGTATGAAAGTTCGCCTTTCGCTTGTGCTTTGCATGTATGTCGACATTAGTGCCATTGTGGATGTCGGTGTTCGTGCCGTTGTGGATGTCGGCCTTCGTGCCATTCTTTATTGCAGGTTTTGGAAACCTCACCATTTAGAGGAGGTGCTGCTGAAATTTTCAATTGAGTCTAATCTTTTTGTATTCCTAGATTACTGGATGCAATCTCTAAGTTCCAAAATTGTTTTTCCAGATTACTCACACATGCAATCTCTGCTCCTTTGTGTAGCCTCCATCCGCGGGTTCGAATCATCCCTCTAATGCATCACCAGGTGATCATGCCTTTCTTTCACCATCGTCTCATAGGCTACCTTGATGAGGACTCGTGCTAGGTGATGTGGTTGGATTTTAGCCTGATTTGTGCTTTATGGTTGTGACTTGTGCTTCGATTTGATGTGTCGTAATAAACATGTGAATGATGATGAACATGCTAAGACTTGTTGTAATATATTGTGACTTTGTGGTTCACAATTATGTTGTGATATATTATGAGAAATTGGGTTCTACGTGAGATATATATATATATATATATATATATATATATATATATATATATATATATATATATATATATATATATATATATGTATATGTGTGTGTGTATGTCACTTTGCCGAGGGCCCTTACCATAGCCCTTGGCAAAGATTTTTGTAAAAAAATCCAATAAACTTTCTTTGCTGAGGGTCATAGGTGGAGGCCCTCGGCAAATACTTTTTGTTTAAGAAAATAGATTTTTCTTTGCCGAGGGCCCGTCAAGCCCTCGACAAAGACTTCTTTTTAAAAAATAAATTTTCTTTGTCGAGGGCCCATGAAGACGGCCTTCGGCAAAGACGCTGTCCAAGGAGACGACGCCATGACGGTTGCTTTTCTTTGCCCAGGGCTGTCTTGGCCCTCGGCAAAGACCATTTTCGCCGACTCAAAATTCCCCGAGCGCTCTTTGCCGAGAGCCGCCCTCAACAAAGGCTTTGCCGAGAGTTTATGGGCCTTTGCCGAGGGCTTCGAATGCGCTTCCAATAGTGTTGTGCCCAGTTGTGTGTGATTCTTCTGTCCAAAGTTGAACAAACAAGTGTCAAATAAAAAGGAATCAAGTACGAGCAGTCCAATCTTCTAATATTCTGTTCCTATAACCCTAGCAATTAAGTACTAGTAACCACATTTCCTCTGTGAAGACTTCTGGGTTTTTAAGTGGTGGCAGCCGTCAATAAAATTATTTTATCAGAGAGAGATGGTGCTTGGCTGCTTGCGGTTTGAGCTGAGTGAGGCCCTCTTTGGCGTGGATTCTGGACCGGATTCTAGAGCTGTTTTTCAGCCCGTGTGCCAAACGGGCCTTTTGCGAATGGCTCCGAGCAAGAATCCTTGTATTTCCCGCTCTCACATGCACTTGTGGTACCTGGGAGCCAAAAAATGTAGCTCCCACCGGCTCCTGTGTCAGAAACAGCATGCAAAGTAACTCTTTCCCCCTAAAGTTGGTCAGCAAATTACAGGAATCTGCCATTGTCTACCATCCCCCAACCTTATCTCCTTGCTTCTGGTTCCCACCAGGCTCTCTCACACACCAGCACACCTCCGTCCTCCCTCCATGGATGCACTGCAGTCCGAGAGGCTAGATGGCGAGGGGGCTCTGGAGGACGACAGATCCGGCCCTGCTGTAGATGGATCCATGGGCGTGGCGTCCCCCGGAAGGAGCAACAACGGGGAGGTTTTTCGCGCCCTCCTCACGGATCTTTGCGGGAGGCGCCGTGGGCACGGGCCCCGTCGGCCGGGCGCCGGGCGCGGCCCGGCGGCGGCGTGTGGGGCCGGCCGGATGCCCTGGTTGGCCGGCGGTGCCCCCCGAGTGTCAAGAGCTATAAAGGTCAATGGTATCATATACCAGATTTTAGGAGGGGTCCTGCTCCAAGGGGTGAGCAAGAGCTATTTAACTATTTGCATTCAAGCATCCGGAATGTGGTAGAGCGCGCAGTTGGTGTGTGGAAAATGAAGTGGAGAATCCTTCTCAAAATGCCGAGTTTCCCAATGGACAAACAAAAGATGATTGTTGCTGCAACCATGTGTCTACACACGTGTCTACACAACTTCATTCGTGAAAATAGTGCGGATGACAAACATTTTAGTAAATGTGATCGTAATCCAGATTATGTGCCCACTATACCTTCACGCTATAGGACAAATGTAGGTGATACATCAACTACAGAATCTAGTGACCAGAACATGAATAGATTTCGAGATGACCTTGCAAGGGCAATCTACCTATCTAGATCACATTGAGGATGTGTGTTTGGTTGTAGCAAGAATTGTGGTGCCCGTATGTGTACTTTTGTTAACATGTCTGTTTAGTAGTTGTCAGGACTTTGCAATGTAAAGGAGCCACTAATTATTGCTTTTAGTAATTTATTTTCAAATTTAAAACATTAATATATATATATATATATATATCTACAAACATATAACATGCACATGAGGAGCTGTTCAGCCAGGGGTATCTTGGACATTGTCCCTATCTTAGTCATTCATAATAAACACTGGGAGCTGTTCAGCCAAACGGTTTTCTAAAACAGCTTCAGCTCCACCAAAAAATCTGCTCCAGCACAAGATCCAGAGCAGGAGCTGTTTTTGAAGGATCCGGAGCCCTGCCAAACAGGCCCTGAAATGTCATGCAAACATGTCCTGTGCGGATAACCGTAATAGTTTAATTACCCATGAGAACCACCCAATAGTTTTAAGTACCTATCTATTACGTTTTTTATTAGTTGGAGTACTCATCTAGGAACGAAGCACCTAATAGTTTAAGTATCTAACTTTTTTGTTTTTTAGTTAGAGTACCCATCTGAAAAGCATTCAATAGTTTAAATACCCACAATGCAATTTACTCTAGAGAAAATATATCGCTAACTCTTTTATGCTCACATACTTTTTTACCGTCCAAGCAACTAGGAATGGCTAGGAGACTGGTAATATAAAAAGGCTTCCCCCTAGTCTCACGAGAACTGGCCGCCCACGCATGGTGCTCGGCCGAGAGCCCTCCTCGTTGGCCGGGATTTGGCCTGATGGCCATGGTGGCCATGACGGCCACGCCAAGGACTGGGGGGGAGGGGGGCTATGTTGGGGCTACGTGTGGTGCCCATGGCAACTGTTCTAGCAGCTAGCTGAGAGAGCCGCGTTGCCCACCAGAGAAGAAGGGTTGGCCGCGCCCCCAACCCGGGAAGAGAAGAAGGTCTACCGAGGGAGGAGCACTGGAGAAGAATAAGGAGGGTCAGTCGCGACCGGGACTGCACTAGATGCAACCATCGCCTGCGAGCGGAAAGGAGCAGTACGAAACACCCTTTCATGCAGCACGTCCAAGGAGCTCCACCAAAATGGTGAATCTGACCCCTAGATCCACTATTTTGATGAATCTAGATTTGGTGGATTTAGAACTTTTGAATTTTTTTTTAGTAAATTAAGTGGAAATTATTTTTATTGAATCTAGAACCGGTGAACCTTTGCCAAATAGACTCGTAAGACTTAGAGGATCCATTGAGTGTCTCGAGAAACCTTGCTCAATAGTAAAACATGCTTTGATTAATAATTATCTCGTTGAATTTTAGGTAACGTGATACCCTTTGGGTACACATTTTTATGTTGATAGTTAGAGCACTCCCAATGTAGAAACTAGATGTTTCTACATCACAAGACACTGCTCCTAGAAACTATGCTCCCTAACACATTATTTCTTAGTGGGCCTTGTAAAAAAATCAAACCAATCATCATCTCTTCTCTCTTCGATTCCTCTGGATCCTGTGCGTGTAGTTGTTCCTGTGAGATACTTGGTGCAGCTTGTTTAATCCATTTCCACCACGGGCCAGGGCCGTCCCTGGGCATGTGCAGCATGAGCGACGGCGCAGGGCCTTCAAATCCTATAGGCCTCCAAATATAGTTCTTTATTATACATAATAGATAAATAAGCACAACATAAGCTTGGACTTTTGGTTCATTAGCAAGCCATTTACGGCAGCGTGCACAGCAGCACTTTATAGCCCTCCAATAAAAAAATGACTTGTTTGCCAGCCGCTGGACAGTGGGCGTCGTTCTGTTTTGCCGATCTCAATAGCAGTTAAGTCCCCCCGCCTTCTGCCGCCGCCATCGCGCCTTGATGCCCTATCGGCCACCGGCTGCTTATCGCGAGCGACCGAGCGTGATGAACTGACGGCAACAGCAAGGCGCCGAGGCCCTAAAGGTAATATTAATCATCTATGTTTTTTTTCAATTCATTCACAATCACAGCGCAACACCGCGAACTATAATGAGTAGTGGGTCGACCTCTAAATTTTATTCTTTTGAACTACATACCACATCATATCGTACATTTAGCCTTTTTTTTTCTAGGCTGGTAGGTCTCATTTTTTAGTTACGTATAGGGCCTCGAATTTTCCTGGGATGGCCCTGCACGGGCTGAAGCAACTTCTGCAAGGCTGCTCCTCTGGAAAGGACAGGTCGCGCGTGCCTCTGCTCAACATGGTTTGCGGCTCTGCCAAGGTCCCGCAACCACACCACGAGCGAGGCAAACATGGTCTGCGGCAAGCCTGCGAGCTCCGCGGTGGTGTTGCTGACTTGCTGAGTTGCTGAGCAGGCAGAGGGACCTGCGAGCTCCGGTAGCAGCATTGGTCGGCAGCGCGTGGTTTCTACAGTGGGCGTGGCGAGGCTATGCAGCGGCGCTCTGACAGCAGCACGGGATCGCAGCGAGGTCCCATATCGTGCCCAGCGGGGCTTCGCGGCCGGTGCGGTCGTGTGCAAGGTCTCACGACGGCCGCAAGGTCCCACGGAGGTGTTTGGCGACTGCGAGGCTTGCTGGCACGTCCAGGTTCGGGCGCATGGGATCTGCAAGTATTGATGGAAACGACGAACAACTCCCCAACGCGCTGCGAGATGGTTTCATCGACTTCATGACTCGTGAAGACCTGACGTCTAAAGTAGAAACTGTTTCTATTATTTTTCTCCTCTTTCCTTATTAACTTGCTTGCCACACCAGCAAAACGCCTACATGGCAAGACAATTAATAGGTATAAAAACTATGATAGTGTCTGGGTTAGAACTGCCCTTATATAGCGCTTGGAACGGCCTCTAATGTGGCTTGCACAAGAAGAGTACGACATGATACCAAAAAAAAGGAAACAATATCTTTGCTTCCATTCTTTCCTATATATTCTTATATATTCTAGAGATTACAATAATTACGGAACCATGTTAACACACCAGATGAAGAAGTGCTGATGTGGCGTCCATTACTCGTTGGGATTTTATTTTTATAGTTCCTCTATATCGTGAATAGAGGACGTTCTGGAGTTGAGGCCGATTGCACGAAAAAAAGACATTCTGGAGTACGAGGCGGAGTATGGACGCGACTACCCCTGTCTATCCGGCTCGACTTCCCACGGGCACTCTTGGAAAAAGCCTTGCGCGCACACCCCACATGCCGCAAAAATTGTGGGTACAACGTAAAAATATCATGGCTCTCAGGTCTTGAACCCTAGACCTCTGGCCTTAGGCCGTGGAGTCTTGGCCAGCAAAACCACTTGGTAATCATACTCATGTCCTAAACGTCATCTAATTAGGATACGGAGGGAGTACAGTACTCGCTAGGAGTTGGGAGTTGGTGCTTAGGGTTCTGCAGTGCATTCATGCGTTCCAACACAGAGGCCCAGAAGCGGTACCGCATCTACGAGAGTTCCCTACAAATATATAGGGTCGGGTAAGCCGGAGTCGGAGTGGAGGCGAAGCGTCTTGCGGGGCCGCCGTCGCTCGTCTCTCTCTAGGTGACTGATGCAGATTCAAATCCATCTCCTCGTCTTCCTCTGTGGATCGGTATCGCTCATGGCTCCTTTGATTGTTTCTTTTTGTCGCACAGAGGCTGGTGGTATTCTCGACCGGCCGGCCGGCAAGATGCCTCCTAAGAAATTGTCCAAGAATGCATCTGCTGCCGCCGCAGTCGGAGGCCGCGACCACATCAGCAACCTCCCAGACAGCGTGCTGCACCACATGCTCTCCTTCCTACAGGCGCAGGACACTGTGCGGACATGTGTGCTCGCCAAGCGCTGGCGCCACATGTGGGAGTCCACCACCGGCCTTCGCTTCGTGTGCGGCGGAACGAAGGAACCAAAGTCCCTGAAGGAGATTCAAGAGTTCGTGGACCGTCTGCTGCGCCTGCGCATCAGCGGAGCCATGCCGCTCGACACCTGCGAGTTCCGTCTCCTCATGTATGGTCCAGCCGACGCCTTGACTCGCATTAACCTTTGGATCCGTATAGCTCTTCAGTGCAAAGTCCGGGCGCTCAAGCTCATGTGCTGGGGCATTCCTCACCTCGACGACAATCCTGTCTTCGTCTCACAATACCTGAAGAAGCTACAGCTTGCCGAACTTGCCGACAGCGAGATGCCCAGCAGAATGCTTGACTTCTCCTGCTGCCCCAATTTGGAAGACCTTGAGATTCTTGAGTGCAAGCTAGAGGATGCCTTACTCGTCTCGTCACAATCCCTGAAGCGACTAACCATTCAGGGTTGTTCTTTTTCTTATAACCGGCACATGCCTATCTATGCCCCGAATCTTGTTTCACTACGGCTTGAAGTCCATGACGGCAGGATTCCATCGCTTTAGAGGATGCCATCCTTACAAGCGGCATTTGTCAAAACCAGCAGTGTTTGCAAGATTGATGATTCTAATGGTGATGACGACGATGACAACGCGGAGGAGAACCAATGTATTCTCTTGCAAGGTTTATCAGATGTTCGTGACTTGGTGGTAATATCTAGTTTCGCCAAAAAGGTATCCCTTGCACACTTGACTCATAACTCATAAAGAACTTACATCTAGGTTTTATTGATGTTTCTTCGTTTGTATTGTCTATAGATTATTTGCAGTAGAGACATGAAATTTTTCTCTAGTTTCAACAAGTTGAAGTCTTTGCTCCTCAATGAAGACTGGTGCGAGCCTCCTGATTTCAGCGCTCTAGCTTGCCTCCTCAAACATTCACCAGTGTTAGAGAAGCTTAGTCTTCAACTATATTCAGAGGTTTATAATTTCAAATCCCTGCATTGTAGAAACTAGAATCCATTATTGTTGTAGTTTGTTGATTGACCTCGGCAAAATCAATACATTTACTACAGGGACCAGAACATGAAGTGGAGATTAAACTTAGCTGCAAACCATTGGAGATGTCAGCTGCAATATCACAACACCTTAAGACACTTGAAGTCAAGTGCGAAGTGTATGACCAGAGAATTAACAATGTTTTGACGTTTCTAAGCAAAGAACTTAACATATGTAAGTTAATTGACATTATCGTTCATGCTCTCCTTATTATTTACAGTGTGGTTCCAAATTGTATGAATGGAAATGTCTGGATTTGTAGTATTAGTTCTGAACCATAGTGTCATCTTGCTTATTTTTTTTTTGACAGAGGACATCCCGGCTTTTATAGAAAGCAACAGAGTTTTACAGCATCAGAAACGAAAGAAAAGAAAAACAAAAACAGAGTTTGCTGGGGATGCCAGCTTACTACCAATGGTAACGATTACATCATATTAAGACCAGAAAGCATAAGGATTCTCTCAGCCAAAGCTAGCCGGAGAAAAGCAGGTTACAAGCAAACTGCTACGTCAGATCCCTGTTCAGAGGACTCCTTCGACCTCCATGTCTTCCAGACGACGCCAAAATTCTGTCAGCCACCTCCTCATCTCATTCATCTTCTCATCCAAGTACTCGGCATCCCGCACCTTCAAAAGGATTCTCCATTTCTGCATACATTTGAAGATGGTGATGAAAACATCCCTGGAGTTTCGTGGAAACTTCTTTTCTATTACCATTTTATTCCTAGTGATCCAAATCCCCCATAAAACTATCACGAGAATGAACAATTTGACATGATATTCATTCGCCCCTAGTGGGAGCCAATGCTCCCAAATCTCTGACATGCTATTTGGGACCCTATCCCATCCTAATGCCTCTTTGAAACAAACCCATATGCATTTTGCCAAGTGACACCTAAAGAAGATATGATCATTGTGTTCTAAGGTTCTGCATAGACAACATTTCTCATTTCCTTTCCATTTTCTCTTCTTAAGATTTGAACCTGTCTGCAACCTGTCTTGGAATAACAGCCACGCAAAAACCTTCAGTTTTTGCGGTAACTTACTCTTCCACAACTTCTTCATACGTCTATTTTTCACCCCTCTGGACAACATCCTTTTGTACATCGACCTGGTGGAATAGATGCCTGACTTTTCCAGCACCCATACAAAGGAGTCATCTCCTTCTCCTACTGGGAAATCATCTAGTATGTTCATCAAGTTTTCCCAGTCATGCATATCACTCTCTCCAAGAGGACGATTAAAATCTAGTTTCCAGCCATCTCCCCCCCAATAATCAACTACCAAACATCCCTTATCTTTACTTAGATCATACAGCCCTGGGAATTCTAATTTTAGTGGTACCTCCCCTACCCATGTGTCTTCCCAAAATCTGGTTTTTTCTCCACTTCTAATTATAGCTTTCAAACCCCACTTCAGGTTCTCTCTAGTTTTCAGAATTCCTTTCCAGACTTGGGATCCATTTTTCCCTGGGCATTGCAAGAAACTGTGCTTTGTCAGATATTTCTTATGTAACAGCTCAGCACACATATCCCCTTTCTTGGCTTGTAGTATTCTCCATCCCCATTTTCCCAATAGCGCTTCATTCATCGTTCTAGTTTCCAGAATCCCTAAACCCCCATCTTCCTTTGGTAAACACAAATTTAACCATTTAACCATGTGATATTTGAAGCTCTCACTAGCCCCTTGCCAAAAGAAGTTTGATCTGATAGTATCCATTTGTTGGTGTACCCCTTCTTGTAGTCTGTACAGACCCATGGTGTATATTGGAATGCTACTAAGAGCAGTGTTAGTCAGGATAAGCCTCCCCCCTGAAGTCAGGTTTTTCCCTTTCCATGGTTGTAGTCTCTTTCTTAGTTTGGATGGAATATGGTTAATGGCATTCACTCCCAAATGACCCTCAGATACAGGAATACCCAAATATACCAAGGGGAAGGAACCTATCTTACAATTCAGCAAGTTAGCTACAGTCTGTTCCTCCCCTTCACTTAATCCCATGGTGAATACTTCAGATTTATGATAGTTAATCTTTAGGCCAGACATCCATTCAAAGCAGTACAGTATGAATTTGAGATTCCTAATGCTAAGCATATCATACTCCACAAATAAAATGGTGTCATCAGCATACTGCAGGTGAGTCAGCCCCCCTTCAATCAGATTTGGTACCAGCCCCTTGATGTGCCCTTTCTTTTTTGCTTTGTTTAACATGTGTGCAAGAGCATCACCCACTAGATTGAACAATAATGGGGACAAAGGATCCCCTTGTCTTAGCCCCCTATGTGTCTTGAAATAAGGTCCATCAGTCCCATTAATGTTAATGCAAACCTTTCCTCCTTCAATAGTGTTCATAATCCAATCTATTAATTTTCCATCAAACCCCTTTCTGCTCATCACTTCCCTTACAAAACTCCATTTCACACTGTCGTAAGCTTTCTCAAAATCAATTTTTAAAACCACCCCTTTTTGTTTCCTCCTTTTTAGTTCATGCAAAGTTTCATGGAGAATCAAAACTCCATCCAGAATGTATCTCCCCTTGATGAAAGCTGTCTGAACTCTGTCAATCAGTGAATCTACAACCCCAGTTAATCTGTTCATAATCAGATTGGAGAAAATCTTGAAGCTCACATTCAGGAGACATATGGGGCGAAATTGTTTGACATTCATTGCATCTTTTACCTTGGGTATCAAAGTAATTGAACCATAGTTGAGCCTTTTCAAATCTAGATCCCCTTTATAAAAATCCTCTATTAACTTCATGAAATCAGACTTTATTATGCTCCAACAGGATTTGTAAAAGGTATAACTAAACCCATCAGGGCCAGGAGCCGAAAAGGATTTCAAATTCCTAATCACTACCTCAACCTCCTCCTCAGAGAAAGGTCTCAGAAGCTGGGCATTATCACTCTCACTAAGTCTGCTTGAGTTAGACCAGACTGTTTTAGATAAGTGAACATTTTTTGCTCCTTGTAAACCAAACAATTGTCTATAAAACTTATAGATGATATCCTGAATCTCCTTTGGATTCTCAACCTGCCTACCTTCTTCTTCCAGATGCACAATCATTTTTTTCTCCTTCTTCCATTTGCCACTAAATGAAAAAAACTGGAATTGGAATCCCCCTGCAGAATCCATTTTTCACTCCCCCTCTGTTGCAAGTACACTTCCTCCTCAGCCAGAATGTCTTCCAATTCCTCTTCCAGCCTGTATCTTTCAGCATACTGTGTCTCATCAAGCCCCTCTTCTCTGTCCTTATCCTCCAACAGCCTAATCTGAGTTTTAACCTCTTCTTTTATTCTCTTATGTTCCCCTTTCAAATTGCCACCCCAGCCTTTGAGGAAAGTCCTCAGTTTACACAGTTTTTTGTGCCACCTATCAAGAGAGTGCCCACCTACTATCTCATTTTGCTGCCATTTATCCCTTATGATTTTATGGAAATCATCTCTTTGTACCCATGAGTTTTCAAACTTGAAACTTCTTTTCTTAGCCTCCCTTTGAGAGCCATCCTCCAGAAGAATAGGCCAGTGATCAGACCCCACTCTCATGAGAGAACCAACAATGCATAAAGGAAACATTTGCTCCCACTCTGTATTACACAACACCCTGTCAATGTTACTCTGAATGGGGCTTGTTTGCTTATTTGTCCAGGTGAATCTGCCTCCACTTCTCTTAATTTCTCTCAGATTATTCTTTTCAATGAAATCATTAAATAGCCCCATCAATCTGTTATCTCCCTGCATGGTGCTCTTGTCTTTGTGTTCCCTTATCAGGTTGAAATCCCCCCCCCATTACCATTGGTAGGCTAGACTGCAAGCAGACTTGTTGTAGTTCATCAATAAAATCTCCTGAGAACTTATGGTTGGCTGGTCCATATACCACCACCATTCTCCATCTCACATTGTTCAATCTATTCCTAATGCCAGCTTCCAGAAAGAACACCCCTTTAGACCAACTCTCAATTTCCAGGATATCATCCTTGATTCCTAGAAGGATCCCCCCTGAATGTCCTTTTGCTGGTATCCAATTCCATATAAAAGGCACCCCATTAGAAATACCCCTTAATTCTTCATCATAAAAATCTTGTCTAATGGTTTCCTGGATTCCCACAATGTCACACCCCTCTTTATCAATTATCTCCTTTAGCTGTCTCACCCTAGCTTTTTTCCCCATACCTCTGATATTCCACCATAAGATCTTCATTTAAAACCTAGTCTTTTTAACTCCCTTTCCAGCCTAGAGCTCCCTTTGCTACTATGCACACCCTCCTCACTTCTCCTTGAGGTGGGCATTGCCCCTTCTGGTCCCCTTTTAATGTTTCTTGCATTCTCCATACTCTCAGCATCCAGACCTACTTCTCCCTCTTTTTCAGCCACTTCAGTTTTCTCTGTATTTGAGGATGAGGAATTATCTAAATCTGTATCTTCTCCTTCTTCATTTGGGCTATGAATATGAATCAGGTTCTCTATTGACATGCCTTCCCCTCCTGATTTGTGTACAACACTGGCCTCCTTGTTATGATTTTCCAACTCGATTATAGTATTAGAGACATCATTCATGTCATTCCTCTGTCTAACTATATCCTCACCTAGCTCTGGTATAAAGCCCCTACCCCCATTGTCTATTTTATCAATTCTCAGATCCTCTAAACTCACCCTATTAATCTCTTGAAATTTCAAATCTATGTAAGCCCTGTACTGGGCCTCAGCAATAGCTGCTCTAAGTTTTTCCTCAACCTGCATATCTCCCAGAATCTCTCTTCTCTCATCCACAGAATTCCCTAATACGACATCACAGTCCTCAACTAGGATAATCAACTCATCTTCATCTAAGATATCTAGAACAGTAAAAGGATTATATGAAGACTCATTCATACCTGCCATGAAGTTTTCCTCCCTTAGGTGCACCATCTTCCCTTTAGATTTGTCACCTTCCTTTTCCTTTCTTAATCTTGCACTCTGTCTAGAAGCCTTCACTGGTATGTACCTTTTCAGCTGTTTACTCACAATTGAGTCTTTTGCATCTTCCATCTCATCCTTGTCATTCACTATGTTCTGAACTTCCACAATCTCTCCCTCTATCATTCCTGTGTTGTCCTCATAACCTTGTGAGAGCTCTTCTGCAAGTGGCTCCTGAGAGCATATCATTTCTTCATTGAGAATCAACATCTCTCCCTCTTGGTCATTCTTTGAGAGAGGCATCATGCTATTCAGGTCTTTTTCATCTGGTATCCAGATATGTCTGATAGGTTCCTCTTCTCTCACCTTCTCAAAGATGTCTTTATGCTTTCCCCCATCCAACTCTTCCTGTATAGCCAAATCAGTTGCCTCAGCACTATGTGGTTCAGCTCCTCTACACAGTTTCCTCCCTTCCAGCTCCATAGATAAATTTCCTCCACATTCTTTCTTGTTTCCTTTCTTCTCTTGACCCCCACTATCAGCTTCAGTCCTGCTTGTACTCTTCTGCTTCGCCTCAAACTCTTTTTTCATTTTCTCCCACTCAGTTAACCTGTCATTTTCATCTTCCTCCTCCTCCTCAGATTGATCTTCATCTCTCTTTTTGCCCACCTCTCTGTTTAGAATGTTTCCTTTTTTCTTTGCTAATTCTGGGACAAACCTGAAAGGGTGTCATCTTGCTTATTGCTCATGAACGAAACATGATTGCTTGTTTTTATTCTTGTTAATCGTTTTACTTTTGGTTCATGACAATCAGTTAGTACATTTTGTTTCCCTGTCTTATCATAACCACTAGCTTCGTGATAATCATTTCATATAAGTTCAATCATATATTATTTCATTTTTTCTTTCTTTCTGGTAAATACTTAAAAAGATGACCATCAGCCTTTCAGTTGAGTAGGTACATACCAGAATACAAAATTGTGTGCCATACCAGATTACAAAATTGTTCTTAAACTGAGGATGTAGCAGTTATTGATTTCCTTTTGTTTACTGAGTGTTATGTTTTGTGCCAACATTTGTTGCTGCATTTTCTTTTTGGAAATCGGTAATACATCCTCAGAAATTTTCTGACACTTCAGAACAGCACAACCATTAATTTGTGTGGTTATTTAAAATACATAACAGCATCCATTTGTGAATATATAATACTAATATAATTATTGTGTAACATATTTATTTAAAGTTTTAAACGGTTATGACATATTAGTCTAAATAAATTTCTTTCAAGCCTTGAGACAAATTGTCTTAATTGTGTGGTTTGCTGATTTTCTTATGTGCTGAAATCCATTCCTCTAATTACTGTTACCAGTACCACATATGTTTCGCACGTATTTTCTTATGCTTCTCAATTTATGATATGCCTTTGGTATATGTGAAGGGTTTCAATTTGGCGGATAGAAGCCTATGCATGTGAATGGACCTACTATCACTTAATTGTCAGGTTTAAGCTGCATGGTAACCAGCATATATGATGCCACGCTATGCAGTTCAGGCTACCTTTGTTGCTTCATAGCTTTGCTCAAGCAAAATGTACCTCGTACTTTTTCATCTCCTATTGATGTATCAGAAACCTAATGGTGTAGCACATAGTTGCTGGCTAATTAATGGCTATGTTGAACCTATGCTAAGGAACGAGCACTTATATTTCGCGAAGTTTATTAATATTAATTCTGGCCTATCGACTTTTCCTAGCATTGTTGCAGTGGAGAAAGTGTTCAAATGTCACTGCATTATGGACAGCACATGTCAAACTCTAGTACTACGTACCATGCAGCAGTAAAGGTACTTTGAGTTTCCATTCCAATTAAATCTGAAATTTCTCACTGACCTGCCGAGGATGTTTGGTTAAATGGCTGTTTATTCTTTCGCGAAAACATAATGGGTTCTGCAAATATATCTGATTTGTTTGGCCATAATGCTTGGTTTAGGTGTTGTATAATATGCAGTACTGTGTGTTTTTAATATTTCAAGACGATTTGATAACGACTTCTGGGTCTTGAATTTGGATGCACACTGCCTGATACCAAGTCCTTTGAGGGCAGCTGTTATTATAAATAGTGTTATTAGAGATACATACTATGACCTTGTTCCCTTTGCTAAAGTTAGGAAAGAGTGAAACTGTAGCATTTTATTTGTATTTGGCAATTATTGTTCAATCGTGGACTAACTAGGCTCAAAAGATTTATCTCGTGATTTACAACTAAACTGTGCAATTAGTTATTTTTTACTTATATTCACTACTGGAAACTTACATTTTTCTGTCGGTACGGAACCGACAGAGCATTAGAAAAAACCGACAGAAAATATGAAATACTAATTTTCCTGTCGGTATACCGACAGAAAAATACCGACAGGCCTGAGGCGACAGAGAAACAGATTTTCCCTGTCGGGTTTCTTTTTTCCCTGTCGGGTTGCTACATTTCCTGTCGGTCCTGTGTCGACAGGGAAATTGTCGACCGACAGATCTGGAATTTAATTTCTGTCGGGAAGTTACGACAGGAAAATTGGATGCACCGACAAAGAAAATACTTTTCCTGTCGCCTTTGAACCGCCGGAAATGAAAGTTCTTACCGACAGAAAATAATGATTTTTCCCGTCATCACAGACCCGACAGTGTAATTGGCACATACCGACAGGGAATATATTTCGTGTCATAGCTGTCCAGGCCACAGGAGAACCTCATTTATTTACAATTTCATACAATATTCATAAGATTATACATTCACAACAAAGACATCTGATTGTGTAAGGTTTTCAACTAGAACTCAAATATATTGCATCAGTTTGTCACCATCCACATGTCATACATAGATTAGATTACACAGTTGGCATCAGCAGCCAAATTAAGATGCATCCACATCTACATAAATAAGATGTCCATAGTCTTGCATCCATAGCTACATAAATAAGATGTCCATAGGTCTTTCATCCACAACTATCATAAATAAGATGTCCTAGGGCTGGCATGAACACAACAACATAATTTCACAAAAGCATGCACTAGTTCCCAAAAAATGGCATCAACTTCTTGGCTGCACCTCTAGTATCTAAAGGTTAGGAGTGACACCTACCAAAAGATTCTCCTACAAACCCAAAGTGACTGCATTCTCTGTTTGTGATGAGTCCCATGCCTTCATGCATGGTTTCCACTATGGCGGTTCAGTGTTTCCAATGCAGCCATGTGCGCGTCATTGCGATCATCTTCATTGTGGCCATCTGTGGCATTGTCACCATTAGTCGATTCCGAGCCAGCGTGAGAAGAACCAGTGGCCTAGATGTATATATGAAGAGAAATATTAGTTTGGGACAGGGTAGTAGTAGTCATAAAGTCATGTGAGAACATAACAGTGCTAAATATTTTCTCTGAACTATATGCCAAAATCAGTTTCTCTGATCACAGTAACTCAAGCCATGACAAGTACTGCATATATGTTGCCACGTTAAATTTTTCTTATCCACAGTATTGCTACTAGTGCACCAATTTAAACAGTTAGTCTAAAATAATAGCACTGATGACTACAAAGGCACACCTACAGTTCAATAATCTACTATTGGATAAAGCTACAATGTTTTGAGGAACTAATATCCGAGGACTTGAAACTTTTAAGTGCATGATAAGAGTATTACTTTCTTTTTGAACCAATCAAAAAAATTTGGCCCAAACTGTTTGCCACGGGCATTTTTCCAACCATTTAACCTTAAATCACGAAGTTGCTGTTCAGTGGGATCAAATCGACTCTTCCACTCCTCTTTATCAAATTGCCTACACATAAAAACACTACTCAACTGACATGAACGGTTCAGATTATTTGGGAAAACACTACTGAAGTAATTTATATAACTTACATGAAGAAATCATCCATCTCAGGTATGTTTGTGAGTATGTACAAGAAAGCAACCTTGTACTCCTCATTTGAGAGGATACGAATACCCCTTTGGGCTGATGCATCGACCGGGCATTTAAAAATTTCAAGGTCACATGTACCTTCAAATATTGATGAACCATCATCATATCGTGGCATCTTGTTTCTAATAGAAGGTGCAAAGTGGATTTTGAAATATAGACTAAGAAAATTTGTAGCCTCTTCAACTAGAAATGCCTCAACAATGCCAGCCTCAACACGTGCCTTATTTCTTACTTTCTTCTTAATTTTCTAGATAAACCTATCAAACAAGAGGAACATATTACAAATAAAAAACTAATGGGCCTTAATTGATATGTAGATATTTTTTTCAGATTTACCTCTCATATGGATAACTCCAACGGGCTAGAACTGGCCCTCCCAATGCGTGCCTCATAAAGGCAGATGGATGATCGATGTTGCATAACATTGAAGAATCCAGGAGGGAATATCTTCTCTAATTTGCAAATAAGAACTGCAACATTCTGTTCTAAAGAACGAACACCATCTTTACTAAGCTCTTTGGCACACAATTGTCGATAGAAGTAACTAAGCTCAGCCAAAGAGCGCCATACATTATCTCGGTAGAAACCCACGGAACACAACAGGAAGCAATCTTTCAATAAAGATGTGGTAGTCATGACTTTTTAGGCCAAGAATCCTCTTATGTTGCAAGTCCACACCACGCCTAATATTGGCTGCGTATGCATCAGGAAACTTCAATTCTTTGAACCATTGAAGAATGACTGGCTTGTCATCTTTGCCAATGCAGAATGGAGCTCTAGGCCTGTCCCACTTCCCATTGTTCTTTTGGACCAAATGGAATGAAGGTCGGTTACAAATCTTAGCTAAATCTAGCCTAGCTTTCACATTATCTTTGGTCTTAGTAGCTATGTCAAAGCATGTGTTCCATATGGCTTCACTCACATTCTTTTCATTATGCATCACATCAATGTTATGTGGAAGCAGTAACTTAGAGAAATATGGAAGCTGCCTAAAGCAAAGTACATGTGTCCAATTGTGCAATTTACCAAAGGTGTCTGTGTCATTTGCAAATCTGGTCACATTGTCCTGGATTTCCGCCCCTGTCAACCTCCTAGGTGGCTCATCCAGCACCCTTGTGTTCTTACGAAATGCATTAGCTTGTTTCCTGAACACATGATCCATAGGCAAGAAGCACCTATGACGGTCAAACCAACAAGCCTTATGGCCATTACGGAGTTGGAAACCTCGGCAACCATATCCATATGGGCATGACAATCTACCATGGGTGCTCCATCCAGCAAAGTCTCCATATGCCATGAAGTCATGTACGGACCAAAGGTATGCTGCCCTCATTTTGAAGCTACGTTTTACCGATGCATCAATTGTGTCAACCCCTTCCTTCCCACAATGTTTTAAATTCATCAACTAAGGGCTGCATTAGAATGTTCAACTTTTTACCAGGATGCTTAGGGCCAGGAACAACAAGGGCAAGAAATATATACTCTGGCCTTAAGAGTGTGCCAGGAGGTAAATTTAATGGCGTCACAAAGACCGGCCAGCAAGAGTACGGGGCAGCATTGATACTAAATGGTGTGAAACCATCAGTTGCTACAGCAAGCCGCACATTTCTTTTGTCCCTTGCAAACTCGGGAAAGTCTCGATCAAATTGCTGCCAAGCTTCTCCATCACAAGGGTGCACCATCTTATCCGACGTTGATGGACTAGGTGACCGCATTAGCTTGGCTGTATCCACATGTGCATACAACCTTTGCAGCCTATCTGTGATGGGTAGGTACCGCAGAACTTTGCGTGGAACCTTTGTTCGGCGACCTTCCTCATACCGGTTGGTTCCACAAACATCACATACCTCCTTACTTGCGTCATCTTTGTAGAAAAGCATGCAATTGTTATAACAAACATCAATTTTCACATATGGCATACCAAGACCCTCTAGTAGTTTCCTTGATTGGTAGAAGTCATTAGGCAAATTAGAATCTGGAGGAACAAGTTCATGTATTATGCCTATGATATCATCATATTCTGCTATTGACATGTTGTGCCGTGACTTCATTGCGAGCAAGCGAGCAACAGCGGATAACCTAGAGTGTGTGGTCTTCTCGTGCACCAACTCACTCGCACTATCAACCATCCTATAAAAAGCTGTGGCAAATGGTGTTGGATGCTCATCTACTATAGGTGGATTGTCCCCAGCTAGATCAATCAGCATTTGATCCATTCGATCAACCTCATCAAAACCCTCCCTATTTGCTATGCTATCATCTTCACCATGTCTAATATGACTCTCGCCGTGCTCTGTCCATGTTTCATAGTCTTCCCTAAAACCATGCTTGCACAAGTGTATCTCTATTGTATCCCTTTTGAGTCTAAAATAGTTTCGACACATGGCACAAGGACACTTGATGGTGTCATTTGTAGCCACCTCCATATTTGAAAATGCATGGTCCAAGAATTGAGTAGTTTGACTAATCCATTCACTAGATGGTGCTTTACCACGCTGCCAGCCACTATACATCCAACTGCGGTGTGACATATTAAAGAGCTGTATTTGTAAGATTAAAACTATTAGTCATCATATTATTTTTATCTTGTAGTGTTTCAGAAAATAGGACAAACACACAAACAGAAACAACCAGATCCATAGAGCAGCACCTCAATCAAAGCACAAAATATTAAATTTATCAAGCAGATCACAGCTACACTGATGATTAACTAACCATCAAAAGACATTATGTATCCCTTAAAACATAGTGCTCAAACCCTACTCCATCATCATATAAATTGTACATTTTACTTATTCAATAGGCCAATTAAGCACAGCACATTGAGAAAGAAACAACACTTACGCTTTGAGGTGGAAGTAGCAGAATCCGATTCGATGCTACAGGCTACTCTGGCTCCGTCGTTGCGGGCTACTTCTGACTCCTTTGACGTGTTTCTCCTCCACCTAGTCCTCCATCACGGGGTCCTCCTCCTCCTCTGACTACAAATTTGTGGTAAAATACACCTCCACAAGCAGATCTGGGGATTAGGGTTATGGGTTTTAATGCGTTGGTCACGAGACTGGAACCCACGAACACATCAGCACTAGACAAAGGAAGTACCTCAACCGTAGTGGCAGGCTCCAACACCCTGGCGATGGCGACGGACGTTGGGGGCGGACGGCGGCGGACGTTGGGGGCAGACGGCGGCGTGAAGCCCAGCGGATGGGCCACGCGAGGGCAGGCACCCGAGCCCCTGGTGATGCGCAGCCGGCCGGCGCGGGAGATGAGGCGGCGTACTGGCGGCGCAAGGAGAGGGGCGTGTGTACTGGAGAGTGGAAACGAGCGGCGCAGACTCTCGACTAGCGAGTGCTCGGAAGCCGAGCGTTCCCCAACTGGCCAACTCACGATGCGGGTAGGAGGAGATCCTTATCCTTTTGGGAGTTTTATTTTTATTTTTTTGGCGGACTGTTTTTCTTTTTTTATTCGTTCCCTGGCCGGTGCGTGAGATAACGAGAGGCTTCAGTTTTTTGGCATCTAACTTGAACGGTGGCTGATAGGTGGGGAGAGGTCTTGTGTGGGGGACAGCTATCAGGGACCAAAGCTAGCATCGTGGAAGAAAGGAGGGAGCGTATTGTTGGGCCCTGTGTCCATACTCTGAAGCACGTCCGTGTGCCTTAAAAGCGCGGGAATTTTGCGCGCGAGTGGATTTCGAGGACAAGCGGAGGGAGACCCTGGCGGCAATCTTCGCGCGCGGAGCAGTTTGGTTTATTTTCATGTAATTTTTCTGTGTGTACACAACCACCGACAAAGAAACATTTGTACCGACAGAAAAAAATTAATTTCTTTGACGGTAGACGTCCACCGACAGAAAATTACGTTTTTTCTGTCGGTTCCGAATTATTTCTGTCGGTTCCCTGTCACCGACAGACTATTTACAATTTTTTTGTCGGTTTTGATTCCACCGACAGAAAAATATAAGTTTCCAGTAGTGATTTAATGCCCATGCATGCGGTTAAAAATTGATGTGATAGAGAGGGAGTAAAAAATCTAAAATTTAGAGGGAAAGAGAACAAGGCATATGGTGCTTGCGCTCTCTGAGCTGAGTGGAATGTTCAAGGTAATCGTGTAGTTATTAATGTTTCCTCGTCCTGCTGGATGATGCATGTAAACAGGTCCAGTGCAGCAAATTGATTCTGAGCAACAAATTGATTTGTGGTTTGAACGAGGCCTACTATTCAATTGCAACGCCTTGTACTGCCAAAATTGTGAAACGCCGTTGCCCGTCGCTGTGCGTTCGTTGAATCGTTGATACGGCGCTGGCGGAAGGACGCACATCCAGTCCAGCCATGGTGACGACGGGAAGTCGGCAGTTTCCTTTTCCGTGGCAAAACGCGTGCCGGTTGTGCTTTTGGGCCGAATTGCATGTTGTGCTCCAATTGGATTGAGCCAGGTTGATGGGCGACAATTAATAGGTGCTCTCTACATGGCCCAGTGAAGGCTACTTGGAATATACTTGTTTTTTGTTTGCTAAGAAAATAAATACAGTGTCTTTTTGACCCACTACGTTCCCGTCGCATCCAAGGAGATGCTAAATTCTGGCCACTCAAAGAAAAAAGTTGTAACCTTAAAAAGGGTGGAGAAAAAAAAGAAAGATGCTAAATTCTGCGTCAGGCCATGTGTAATCTGCACAAAAGAATCAGTTCATCTTTTGTACATCTAAAAGAATGGCATTTCCTATGTACATACTGTGCCAGTGGATAATTGATGGGTTAAGTTATACGGTTGCGCATTCTAGACAGTGGCGGAGCTAGGAATTTTATAGAGCACTGGGCGAGACAATATATGCCTTGCTAGTAAGGTCATCCGAATATAGAAACCACATGGTTTCTATGTTCATTAATTAGGATATCGACTAAACAAAAAGATAATATGACACAATTAAGAATGAATCATTTCTACACGGAACCAAGACATGAAAAGATATGATATGTAGATGATATAGAGAAAAGATGCCATTGGACAAAAGCTTATTCCGCAGAAACTATCAGAATATAATCCCCGTGTCCAAACAAAAAGACGTTATGAGATACGTGTTGGCAAGCTTTCTCAATTTTGACTTGCTTTTATAGCAAATATTAGCAACATTTGTATTACTAAATAAATTTATTATGAAAATATATTCTGCGGTTTATCTGATGATACTAATTATATATTACAAATATTAATATGGTTTATATATAATTGTCAAAGTTAAATTTTTTGACTTTCTCGGGAAATAAGAGTGACATTCTTTGTGGGACAGAGAGTAGTTAATAGACATACAAACTATATGTATTTTTTTTAGTGTTGTTAGCTCCCTAACAAAGTTATGTAAAGTAGAGACCATATAGAATAACTATATAACAAATATACAAGAGAAACTAGACAAACAAATGAAATAGTTTGAACTAAAATCAGCACGGTGGGCAAGCAGCAGGTACGTCTACGTACGTATAATCAGCACGCAGCAGCCGGAGCCCGGCCACCGCCCAGGGTGGCCGGGCCTTGGCTCCGCCGGTGGTTCTAGACACTTATACAAAACTCACTTGTGTCCGCCCATTTCTGCCAGACAGTGATCCGACAGTGATATCTGTCATGTCACTGCCGACTTTTGTCATCAACCGACAATGATATTGTGTATTGTGTCTTCACTGTGGGTTTTGGACTAAAACCAATACTGAAACCACCACGATTGGCTCATAGTTTGAACCGGCAGTAATGCAATGCACAAAAACCTCTATAACTTTTAGTTATCATGTTCGATGAAAATGAACTTTATATTAAAGTTGTAGTACTTGATGAGAACTACAACTTTATAGTTCAAACTTTTTTGATTTGCCGTCATTTGGACGTACAAATATACACCACAAGATTTTATAGAGTTAGTATCAAATAAGTCCATATTCTCTATAGTAACAAGTGAGTGTAGTGGTAGTTAAGGATCTTAGATGGAAAAGAGACCACAACAAAAGTTGTAGATCTTGAAAATTTATGGAACTCTCTAGTTCATAACCTTTTCATTTAAAATCTTCTATCCAACAAAAATTACTTTTGATTTATACAATTTAAAAATCAAATTGTTTAAATGACCTCAGATGGAGAACAGACCGAACAAAAGTTTTTTATCTCGAAAAGTTATGCAACTTTAATTTATAGTTGACAATATTTTCATTTGAAGTCATCTAGTTAATAAAAATTATGGTTGCATTTTCTTACATTTGAAATTTAAGTAGTTCAAAGATAGCTTTACCATTTGAATTCGTTTAGAATTTTAAATAAGCATTTTAAAACTAGAGTGAGATAAAATGGGGAGGACCAATATCCTAAAAGGACACAGATGTCTTACAAGTGGAGTGGTTAGAGGGACGAACAAGCGAAGCTGAAGGTTCAAGCGCCGGAGGCGATAAAGGATGAGTTTTTTTTCACAAAGAAATTATAAAGTTGTGGATCTCGTGGAGTACTACAACTTTAATGTAGAAATTGTTTGTAGCACATGGACGTCCGGCGTCAAGATGGGTCCGAGCACCGCTCATAAAGGGCACTCGCATGCCGCATATGCCTGCACATCCTCATCCACGGCCTATCTCATCCGTGCTCCTAGCTACCATGCCCATCAGGCACGCTTCCTCCAACAAGCCCCCACAGCGACCCCTCCACAGCCCCTGTCGCACCATGTAGCACCGCATCACATCTCCCACTGACCTACCTTCTTTGCGTCCCGAGGCATCTGCTCCTTCGTCGAGGTCTGTACTAGGTCCTATATTGCCCCCGTCGCCAGCCATTAGCACAATATTGCAGTATGTGTATAAACTAGATGTACTTTTCCAACATAGAGATAAATTACTTGTAACACATGACCAAAATATCGAAAACATTTACATTTGTGACATACGTCTCACGTAAAAACACTTGAAAGCATAAGCTTGAAGCATGCATGTATAGCCATAGAAAAATAAATGCAATATCCAGATCTTCTTTTGAAATATCCAAATGAAACCTATGCAACATACATCTAATATAGATGAATCACCTCAAACATGCATTTAAACACATGCATGTATAACCATGGCAGCATGTGCAACACCAGATCAACCTTTGGAACTGAAAGAATGGAGCCAACAGTCTTTCTCTATTGCTCTCGATGAATATATATACAGGTTACAGGATTGCAGTATGGGTAACCACGCAGGGCTCCCAACTGCCTCGGCTCGCACGACGTGTGGAGTCGTGGGCGTGGTGAACGTGCTCGTGCGATTGCTGCCCTGCTGTATAGCTATACTCAACACCCCCCCGCAGTCTGATGTGTAACAGGAACGACACAAAGACTGGACCTGAAGAGGACGAACGTAGCAGTAGGAAGGCCCTTGGTCATTACATCAGCATATTGCTGTCCGGTTGGAACATGCAGAACGCGGAGGTCACCGACTTGGACGCGTTCGCGAACGAAATGAATGTCAAGCTCGATATGCTTCGTCCTCTTGTGATGTACCGGATTGGATGACATATAGACAGCAGAGATGTTGTCGCAGAAGACCACCGTGGCCTTGTGAACGGGGCACTGGAGCTCGCCGAGCAGCTGTCGAAGCCATATGCATTCCGCGGCAGCGTTGGCCACAGCCCTGTACTCCGCCTCAGCGCTTGAGCGGGACACCGTGGGCTGTCGCTTCGAAGACCAGGAGATAAGAGACTCGCCAAGGAAGACACAAAAACCGGAGGTCGACCGCCGTGTGTCTGGACACCCGGCCCAGTCCGCGTCGGAGTACGCCGTCACGGTGAGCTCGGTGCACGCTCGCAGATGAAGGCCGAGCGACTGTGTTCCGCGGACATATCGCAGAATGCGCTTCAGCATCGTCAAGTGGGGAGCACGGGGATCGTGCATGTGAAGACATGCCTGCTGCACTGCAAAAGCAAGGTCAGGACGTGTGATCGTCAAGTACTGGAGAGCGCCGGCCAGACTTCGATATTCTTTGGCGTCGTTGAGCTTGGCGCCGTCAGCGGAGAGCTTGCCCTTGGAGTCCACCGGTGTTGGCACGGGCCGGCAATTAGACATGCCAGCACGCTCCAGGATGTTTGTAGCATACCGTTCTTGCGAGAGATAGAAGCCATCGGAGGTGCGCTTGACGTCGATGCCGAGGAAGAAGTGCAGGTCGCCCATGTCCTTGACCGCGAACTCGGCGCGGAGACGATCGACGATGAACTGAAGAAGGCTGGGACTGGAACCTGTCAGGACAATGTCGTCCACGTAGAGCAGCAAGTAGGCGATCTCGGTGCCGCGCCGTAGCACGAACAAGGAGGAATCAGATCGCGTGGCGGTGAAGCCGAGCTTGATGACGAAAGCGGCGAAGCGATCAAACCATGCCCGGGGCGCTTGGCGAAGTCCATACAGAGACTTGTCGAGGAGGCAGACAGCCTCAGGTTGATTGGCGTCGACAAAACCAGTGGGTTGTTGGCACAGGACATGCTCCTTGAGGTTCCCGTGCAAAAAAAGCATTAGACACATCGAGTTGTTTGGTGCTCCATCGCCGTGACGCAGCAATGGTAAGAACCGTGCGGATAGTCGCCGGCTTGACAACGGGAGAAAACGTCTCACCAAAATCCACTCCAGCACGTTGGGTGAACCCCCGGACCACCCATCTCACCTTGTACCGCTCCAGGGACCCGTCAGGATTTAGTTTGTGTTTGAACACCCACTTTCCAGTGACAATGTTGGCACCAGGCGGCCGATCAACAAGACGCCAGGTCCGGTTCTTCTGGAGAGCATCAAACTCAAGAGCCATGGCAGCTTTCCAGTTTGGATCCTTCAGAGCAGCTCTAGCTGAGGTGGGAAGAGGTGAAATTGGAGCTGTGTCGGTGGCCAGAGCATATCTGGATTTGGCTTGAAAATGCCAGCACGCGACCGTGTCAGCATGGGGTGATTGATGGGTAATGGAGCTGTACTCGACGGAGAAGGCACCGCTGGTTCCGGTGAATCAGGAGTAGGGACCGGAGCAGCTGAGGTTGATGGAGAAGAGACAGAGCTAGTTGTTGGATTGGTAGCAGGCTGTCGACTTGGTGGATGTGAGGCTGAAGGTAACAGAACAACAGAATCAGCGACTGTAGATGGTCCTGCTGTTGCCGGCGACACTGAAGGTTCAGCAAAACTGGGCTGAGCAGCAAAAGGAAACTGAGATTCATCAAACACGACATGTCTAGAGGTGATGACACGCCGAGAATGAAGATCCAAGCATCTGTAGCCCTTGTGATTATTAGGATATCCAAGAAAAACACAGGGCGTGGACCGCGCACTAAGCTTGTTTGGTGCTGTGGCTGATTGATTTGGAAAACAAAGACAGCCAAACACTTTCAGATGAGAGTAAGAGGGTGGCGTGCCCAGCAGCATTTGGAATGGTGTGATGGTGCCGCTGGTTTGACAGGGCCGCCGATTAAGCAAGTGCGTAGCCGTGGACAGAGCTTCAACCCAGTAAGTGTCAGGCATGGAAGCATGAATAAGTAAGCTGCGGATGCAGTCGTTCATTGTGCGAATGATACGCTCTGCCTTACCATTTTGTGCAGAGGTGTATGGACAAGATAAGCGAAGTGACACGCCATGGGTGGACAAGTGAAGGCGAAGAGCATGGTTGTCAAACTCGCGACCATTATCAGTTTGGAAAGCGAGGAGAGGGAGCTGAAACTGGGTACACACATAAGCATGAAAATCAACAAGACACTGAAAGACTTCAGATTTAGCACGTAAAGGAAAGGTCCATACATAATGTGTAAAATCATCAATTAAGACAAGATAGTACTTGAACCCAGAGAAGCTAACAGTGGGTGAAGTCCAGACATCAGCATGAACGACTTGAAAGGGAACAAAGCTAACTGAAACTGAAGAAGAAAAAGGCAACCGAACATGTTTGCCTAGTTGACAAGCTTCACAGGTTGACGATGGCAGGCGAGTTGGGGTGAAGTCGATGTGAGCTAGAGTTTGATGAAGCTGACGCCGGCCCGGATGACCCAGACGCTGGTGCCAGAGATCGACGGTCGGGGTAGTGGCGACAAGGGCTTGTGGTGTGGACTGACTGAGGGGATACAGCGCGCCGGCACTGTTACATCGGAGAATCTCCGTGCGAGTGGGAAGGTCCTTGATAGAAAAACCAAATGGATCAAACTCGACGGAGACATTATTATCACGAGTTAAAGAGCGCACAGAAATGAGGTTCTTAACTAGAGAAGGAGAAACAAGAACATTGTGCAGACTGAGAGATGAACGATCAGTGGCAATGGCAGACGACGCGCGGTGAGTGACTGGCAGCGTGGCGCCATTGCCAACAGTAATTGGTGGAGAGTTCAGTAGGGGTTGGAGAGAGGAGAGAGTACCATTGTGCGAAGACATGTGGGACGAGGCACCAGTGTCCATGTACCACTCGCTGGCCTGGGGACCAGATGGTGGAACAGCCGCGTTCGTCAGAGCGGCAAGCAGGGCCTGATGATTCCAGACATCAGGCTGGGAAGGCTGCTGTGGGGCGCCATGAAACGGAGGAGGAGCTGGCGCTCCAGCGAAGTACGCCTGGTTGGCTGGAACACCAGGACGGGGACCCAGTACTCCGGCCCCTGGAGCACGGAATGGCATGGACCAGGCCTGCACCATGCCGGTCCAAGGATGCTGACCAGGAGCCCACCCAGGAGCTTGGGAACGAGAAGACGAGCCGGAGTAATGATTGCCGCGACCGCGGCCACGCTTCTTGTACTGGCGGTTGGAGTCGTAGCGCGGCGCCGGAGGCTGACCACTGGACGGCGGCCGAGGATTGTTGTTGGAGACCCCGGAGCCACCGTCGCCAGCAGCCAGAGGAGGAGGCGCGGTCGCGGGAGGACGAGATCCACCAGTGGCCACCAAAGCATGATGCGCTGCCGCCTTGGCCTGCTCCTTGTCATAATGTTCCTCTAGGAGAAGATAGGAGCGAGCTGACAGGAACGTGTGCGGCGGTTGCTTCGAGGTGATCACCGGAATGGCATGCCTGTACTTGGGGGAGAGGCCACGGAGCATGTTGAGAACCTGGCTTGTCTCGCCGACGCGCTGGCCAACGTCGCGGAGGGAGTCAGCCAGGCACTTGAGCTTGCCGGTGTACTGAGCAATATCCATGTCTCCCTGCATCAGGTTGCGAAACTCGGCCTCCAGGTAAACCGCCCGGTGGAGCTGATTGTCATGGAACTGCTCCTGGAGTCTGGTCCAGATGGCATGAGCCGTGGGCTTGGGAACGCGAACGATGGCGAGGACATCCGGAGCGACGGAGTTGTAGAGCCAGCTGAGAATGCACTGATCAACGACGCGCCATTCAGGATCACGGCGCTGGTCCTTGGTCGGAGAAGAGGAAAGATGATCAGTGAGGCCAAATTTGCCGATGAAGGCATCAAAGAAGGGGCGCCACTCGGCGTAATTGGGCTCGGTGAGCTGAAGAACAACAGGAATATGGGACTTGATGTTGACTGTCTGTAGAACGGCGGAAGACGGTGTGGTGACGGAACCAGTGTAGGACTTGCCGGACGAGGAGGAAGAAGAAGAGGAGTTGGAGGAGTTCTCGACATCCGAGAGGTCGCCCGAGTGCAGAGCATTGACATCCATGGCAGCGGAGGAAAGGAGGAATGGCTCAGCGGAGGAGAGGTGGTGGGAGGTAAACTGTGGTCTCCGGCGGCGCGCAGAGCAGGTGGGCGGCGAGGAGAAGCACGGCGAGCACGATCAGGCAAAGGAGAGAACCTGCGCGTCTGATACCATGAAAGAATGGAGCCAACAGTCTTTCTCTATTGCTCTCGATGAATATATATACAGGTTACAGGATTGCAGTATGGGTAACCACGCAGGGCTCCCAACTGCCTCGGCTCGCACGACGTGGAGTCGTGGGCGTGGTGAACGTGCTCGTGCGATTGCTGCCCTGCTGTATAGCTATACTCAACAGGAACATCCAGATTAAACTCTTGAAACATACATGAAAGACACCTGAAACACATTGAAAACCTACATTTGCAACAAGTGTATATTGCCATTGTAACAAACTCAACATCCCAAACATGTGGCTCACCTCGGTGGTAACAGGTTCATATGTGCATTATAGAAGTGAAAAAAAACTAAAAACCTCTTAAATGTGTTGATCCTCTGCAGAAAAATTCTACCCAGTTCAACCAGCACCTCAAGGAGCAATCTTTGAGCTTCTTCACCCCCCATCCACCCCCTGTTTTATTTATTAATCCATGAATCAATGTGTGGACTGTTCTATTGCTCTTGGTGCTTTCTTATCCCATATAAAAGTTATTGTTTATGGTTGTTGCACCATTAGGTGCTGCGATGACTATTTGATTTTTTCTGTTTTAATTACTACAATACTCAACAAATAAAATGGGTTTCCCCTCCAAAGCATGTCCAACAGGCTCTCTAAATTCTTCTATGCATGTTGGCTTAGCGATTTTTTGTCCAGAAAACAGTCCAACAGCTTTGTTGTCCCATTATACAAAGTTCCATGTCAGCTATACCCGACCTCTCGCTCGGTGAAACAGGCGAGTGTGCACGCTCGCCATCCGTGCGTGGCTCACATTTCCCACACACATGGTGTGCCTTTCCTGTATATATGTTGTTTGTTTGCTGGCTTTATGTTTTATCTGAGCTTTCATCACACATGTAGGTCTCCATAGTGTAAGCCGATTCATATGTGACTCCAGTGGTGCCAAAAAAACTATTAATAGGTTCTTAATTAACTATGTTGACTGTGTGCAAAAAATTTCAACCAAGTTCAATGAGCACCTAAAGGAGCAGCCTACTGGACCAGTTTCCCTGAAAGGCCCAATTGGCAACAAATACCATGCAGCACTCACTTGGAGTTCGAGGCACGGTGCTTCGAGCAGAGACGGAAGGAATAATTCGTCGTGGACCGCTCCCTCAAGCAAGGTTACTTCTTAGTTTTCACTGCGAAACATTATGACATCTAGGCAGAACAGGCGAGTGGGCATCGCTCGCCACATTCGTTCATTTGCTGGATTATTCTTCATCTGAGCTTTCGCGACACATGTAGCTCACCTTAGTGTAAACAAGTTCATATGTGGATTCTTGTGGTACCAAAAAAAAACACAGCAGCTTCTTAAATCACGGGCGAATCTACGTAAAGTCACCAGGGTCGCGTGACCCCGATGGTTTTCTATAGATCCATCGTATATGTATTTTTTGACCAGCCATGACCCCGGTAAAAAAATAAGATGACCCCAGTGACCAGCAACAATTGTAGCCCAATACAAATTTAATAGACAACTCAGTTTCTGAAAGCCAGTAGGCTACAGCCCAAGAGAGAAGGCTAAAAATCACGTATTCACGTTCTGTAGCTTTTGCCGCAGCCCGTAGATTCAGTTCTTCTCCATCGTCCGGCCTTCCAACTTGTGCCTTCGAAGCATTCATGTCAGCACGTCAGAGCTCTCGCCGCCGTTCCATGATTGCAGCCGACCAACCATCGCTGGGTGTTGATGGCGACGACGAACGGGCGGACGGCCACCGCCACTGCCGTTCTCCGTCTCCGTTTATTCAATCCTGTTCTACCAAGGTAACCTAAAATCACGATTCTCCAAAATCCAATCTTGTGTATTCAATCCTGTTCTTCTGAGGTAACCTAAAATCCCAATTCCCAAAAATCCAATCTCCTCCAAATCTACAATTATTGTGCGATGCTTGTAGCTTTTTTTTGTATTTTTCAGGAGAAAAGACAATTTGCTTGCATTCCCAGAGTAGATACTACTATACTAGAGAGTACGTGCAGGGTTCATCTTCGTACTCTCGCATCTCAATTCTCAAATCGTATAACCAGGGAAATTACCACATACTGTGGAGGGAACTAAATGTTTTGTAAGAGGTAACTAATGTTGTGATTTGTAAAAGCTTTTTTTTGTCACAATATGCAGTTATTATCATATTAATTTATTATTATGTATAGTATTATATTATCTCAAAGCTAATACTCAGTTTTGACTCCGGTTTCTCTAGAGAATGTTTTGTAAGAACTTTTTTCTAATAAAAAAGAGAGAAGCCCATTTTGAAAAGAGCTATGAAACAATCCTTTTAAGGAAAAGTCCTACCAAATACCCCTGACTATCGACCCCGGCGACTACAAATCCTGGCTTAACCTTAAATGTGTTGTCCCTTTGCAGAAAATTCCATCCAAGTTCAACAAGCACCTCAAGGAGCAGCCAACAGGACCAGAATCCCTGAAAGGTCCAAGCAGCAACAAATTGCAGCCAACACTAACTTGAGACTCTGAGGCTAGCAGAGATGGAAGGAATAATTCATCGTGGATTACTCCCAAGGTTACTTTATAGTTTTCACATATGATCAACCCTCTCAGATCTCCGTGGGGTGTTCTCTTCATCAGGTATCATCGACCCAATAGCCTTGGATTCAAAACCTATGGATGACTTAGTCATTAAGATTGAAGAGGATGAACGACACTAGTACAGGAAAACGTTAAGTAGAGGCGGTTGACAACCCATTTTCACTGGTGTTTTCTTCAACCACCAGTGGGAGAGGCCAGTGAAAATGGCCCATTTCCACTTCCACCGGCGGTTGGTTGAAAACCGCCAGTAGAAATGGAAGGAACTGCCTGTAGAAATTGTTGCCCAGAAAAACACCCAAAAAATAGCAAAAAATATTTTCGAAAAGGCAAAAAAAATATTTTTGAACCAGGAGGCACTACGAGGTCGCAAGTCGCGTATTTTTTCGCGTAAAATCGCATGCTACACGGCCGGCGGGATTCGAACCCGCGACCTCGGCCTCACGCAATCTCTCCCTTACCACTGCACCACACACTCACTTGTGTCTAGATATCATTTTTGTTCCCCACATATTATACAAACCCGACGGAAATTGAATATTTGAGGGTCTAAACGAATTCAAATTAAAACGTGGTGAACTACAAAGTTTCATAACTTTTTGAGATCTACAACTTTCATTTAGAGTGTTTCTCTATCCGAGGTCATTTGCAAAATTTGAATTTTAAATTTGAAAATTTCATTCTTAGTTTTCCATAAAAAGATGATTTCAAATGAAAAAGTTGTCAGCTACAAAGTTTCATAACTTTTCGAGATCTACAACTTTTTTTTTTGGGAGTTTCTCCATCTGAGGAAGTTTGAAAAACTCAAAAAAATTAATTTCAAACTATTTCTACTTGGCGGATTTCTTAAGAAACCGCCAAGAAAACTCATTTCTACCGGGCGGTTCCTTAAGAAATCCGCCAAGAGAAATAGTCGATTTTACTTGGCGGTTCCTCAAGAGAACCGCCTTTGTAGAAATAGGGCCGATTTCTATAGGCTGTTCTAAAGAGAAATCGCCGGTAAAAATAAAACGCTAGTGTCAAGAGAAATGGTTTGTGTACTAGTGAGAGTCCAAGAGGGCATGGATGCAGGTGGCACCTCTCACGTATCACTTCTCCCCATAGAAGAGGCCAATGGAGTAATAGGTACTAGAACAAGAGCAACAATTGGTGGGAGATATCACCTCTCCCCACACAAGAGGGACATGGAGTAATAGGAAAGAGAACAAAGGGCAATGAGTGATATCTCAGCAAATTCCAATGCACCAAAGTGGCACTCTCCTCTCACAAAGAAAGCTGACAAGAAGGCCTCAAGCTTTAAATCAAACAAAAATGACAAAGATATATTCGTTCTAGCAAAAAATTATGACATCTCAATTCTGCAAGCATCCTTAACTGTGACGTAATAACCATAAACCATCTCAACACCTCTTTAAGTCTAGAATTATGTGGGCCACTAGATGTGTATATGCCATAGTCAAGATATCGTGTTCACATGCATGGGCCCACATGTTAGTGTGAAAATATTTATAACATATTATCACCAAAAGTGTATCATATGCCATTAAATGCAAAGGACTTGAGAGTGGGCCTTGTGTGAGATAGTATAAATTGGGTCGAGACATTCATGCACCAGTCTAGGTTCGAAGGATGGCACAAACTTCTTAAGGGCAAAATCAGGGGTGACATCTCTGCTGCTGGTCGACTCTTTTTCTTGAGATAGTATAACATAATTGGGTAATTGTATGATTACTTCACTCTAACAAGTTCAGCAGCAAATGGTCCTAGTGTAGAAGCAATACCAAGCAAAAGTGCCACATCAATTTCGATAGATGAACATAGGTTAAATTTTAGATTTGTGCAAATAAGAAATGTGTATGCTGCAATAATTATGCATTGAAAAGGATATTGCCTTGAGACCGATCCCCCTCTGTTTAGAAGCAACCTGAGTCAACCATCTATAATCTTGATCAAGCTAAGAAGGGTGAAAGGAGCTTTGAAAAACGTTAAATTGTAACCCAGAAATAATGTTTCAGATTAACTCAATATTGAACTTAATGAACACCAAACACAAATTGTTCAGGTTTCAAGGTAAGAATTAATAAAATCACAACACTGTATTAAGTATGTGGGACAAAGTATGCCTCATCTACCCATGTGAGATGGACTATTCTATGTGGATGTGTGGATGAAATTCACAACACCGGTGCACAGTCCTCAGCCCCCAAGTAAAAGGAAGGTGGTGGTGGCTTAATCAGTATTTGCGTCCGTGCGAGGATCAGGGAAGCTCCACATTGGATTTGCGACAAATGTCAGAGATCTAGAAGGCTGAAGGGGAGAGTGGGTACGGATACCAGGGCTTACCTTGGAGACAAATCTCATTCCACTAGGCTATAGGACCCACTACCTCACACGGTCGTGCTGCTCCTAGTTAGGTTGGCCCCGCAAGAAGGAACATCGTGTCTGCACACCACCCTGCAGGGCCAGCCGCCTCATCTGTTCATGCTGCCCCCTAGCAACGGTGCAAATTTGCTAGACAATGGCAGCACAGGCGCTATGGTTAGGCACTTTTACGGAGGTGGCAGCATCGGCAGGGGAGGGCGTTGCATAGGACTGAGGCTTAAATGTGTGGAGAGGCTAGCTGGATGGGGCATGGGCCTACTAGGGTGTTGTGAGGAGGGGTGGGTGGGACATAGGTAGAATTGGAGAGGCACACTAAAGGTGGGGCATGCCAAAGCCGCAGTGTGGATGATTCTAGGTTTGTCTTTTCAGTGGTAGACATATTGCTACCATCTATTTTATCTAAGGTTCATCACACATGTGGCTTACGTCAGTGGTAATAGATCCATATGTGCATTATAGAAGTAAAAAAACTAACACCCTCTTAAACATGTTGATCCTCTATAGAAAATTCCACCCATGTTCTACCAGCACCTCAAGTAGCGATCTGTGTCTTCACCCCCCATCCACTCCCTATTTTGTATATAACTAATCCATGAATCAATGTGTGGACTGTTCCATTACTCTTGGTACATTCCTTTCCCAGATAAAAGATATATTGCTTTTGGTTTTGTGCCATTAGGTGCTATGATGACTATCGACTTTTTACATTTTCAATTAGAAATTGGATTCCCCATTGGTGCAATGCTAAACAAATAAAATGGGATTCCCCCACCATGTCTTGTTCAATAGGCTCTCTAAATTCTTCTTTAAATGCTGCTTTACGCTTTTTGTCCAGAAAACCAATCAAACAACTTTGCCATCCCATTATTGAAAGTTCCATGTCCGCTATGCTACATCTCTCGCTTGGCAAAACAAGCGATTCGACATCGCTCACCATCCTCGCGTGGCTCACACATCCCATACATGTGGCTTGCCCTTCACATATATATATGTTGTTCGTTTGCTGGCTTTATTTTTTATCTCATGTTTAATCACACATGTAGCTCACCTTAGTGTATACAGGTTTATATGTGGATTCTAGAGGTAACAAAAAAGACAGACATGTCCTTAAATGTGTTGACCTTGTGCAGAAAATTCCATCCAAGTTTAATGAGCACCTCAAGGAGCAACCCACTGGACCAGTTTCCCTAAAAAAGATCAAGTGGCAATAAATGGCCGGCGACACTCACTTGAGACTCCGAAGCATGGTACTTCTAGCAGGGATGAATAATTCATCATGGATCAGTCCATGAAGCAAGGTCACTTCTTGGTTTTCACATATGATGGACCCTCTCAGTTCTTCATGACAATGTTCTCTTTATCAGGCATCATCAACCCAATAGCCTTGGATTGAAAAACCTAGGAATGACGTAGTTGTTAAGATTGAAGATGATGAAGGGGTCCAAGAGGACATGGATGTAGGTGGCACCTCTGACTTAGCACTTCTCCCCCTAAAAGAGAGTAATAGAGTAATAGGTACTAGAACAAGAGAAACAACTGGTGGTGCCTTTGAGATATCACCTCTTCCCACAGAAGAGGGCCATGGAGTATCAGGACAGCCAACAAGAGCAATGAATGATATCTCAGCAAATGCCAATGGACCAAAGTGGCACTCTACTCTCACAAAGAAAGCTAACAAGAAGAGGCCTCAAGATTTAAATAAAAAATGGCAAAGATATATTTGTTCTAGTGAAACATTACAGTATCTCAATCCCGTGAACATCCTTAAGTGTGATGTAATAACCATAAACCATCTGAACCCCTCTTTAATTCTAGAATTACATGGGCCACTAGATAGATGTGTGTAGGCCATAGTCAAGCTATCATGCATGTTCACATGCTTAGGCCCACATTATATCTAGATGTCTGGATGCAATACACCACACTGGCACACATTCCTTAGCCCCACAAAAACAGTGGTGGTGGTCGACATCAATGTCTGTGTTCTCACAAGGTTAAGGGATGCTCCACATTGGATTTGTGAGGAAAGTAAGAGATTTAGAAGGCTGAGGGAGAGAGGGGGTACGACGAGTAGGGCTCACATTGGAGACGAAGCTCATCTCCCAAAGCTATAGGATCCACTACCTTATCCGCTCATGTGGCTCCTAGCAAGGGCGAACGTCATGTTTGCACAGCATCCTAGTAGGACCAGATGCCTCATCTACTCATGCGACCCCCAGCAATGGAGAAAATTTGCTAGACTGTGGCTACACACAAGCACGAGGAGGGTGGGGCATTTTGACATATGGTAGCGGTTGCATCTATGGAGTAGGCAACGGAGAAGGGAGTTGGACGAGATGGAGGCTTTGGTGCATGAGGAGGTTGGTGGGACGTGGGTGATGGGAGGAGGGGCTATTTGGACTTGGGTAGAATCAGAGAGACACACTCAAGTGAAAGGTCTTTGTTTGGTTTTTGTGGTTGAGTGACAACCTAGGTGGACTAATTGTGCTTATATGAGATATGCAGGTGATGGAGGAGCTTAAAGCATGATACAGGACATGAAGTCATGTGGCTAGAGGTGAAGATCAAGAGAAGACTTGGCTTGATGGACCGATCACGATGGTGAAGGGCAAGTGAGGTCACGATCGATGGTATCATTCATGTTGGTTGTTGGTGCATGTGTTGCATCAACACTAGAGGAGATGGAATGGAAAGCACAAGGAAAAGGGATAACCTAGGGCTTTTCCATTTCACCAATCATAGGTGTATAGAGAAGTTGATGACCGGGTTTAGAATAGATGGACGTACTATCAAGAGGGGCAAACTAGTTTGGATATTGGTCATTTAGTGTCACTTAAGCGATCTAACTTTGCAACGTATTGCAAGGATTGAGTGGCATGGTTAGAGCAAGTGAAAACCCTTTAAAAATGTTTGGGAAAATGTTAATTCACGTGCACAAGGTGGTTGGTCATTTTGGAGTTGGCACATTTGCAAAAGGGGTGGAAAAGTGTGGAGAGATATCCTTTGGGTCTCTGTCAACCTGCCAAGCTTGCGAAGCAGGATTTAGCGAAGTTTCGGTGACTGGACACTAGTCTAGGACTGATTGGACACATGGACGCTCGACCGGATGCTGTCCTGGGTCAGACCAAATGTGTTCGATCAAGTTTTTGTGCTAGCTTGTTTTTGGTGGTAACCAGACGCTGGGCGACTGGACACTCCAATGCCGTCTCTGGTCGACACGTGGAGGCATGGTGCTGGTGAACAAAGGAGGACCGGATGCTAGCAGAGTCTGGTCAGTGCTGACCGAATGCGTCTAGTCATGAAAACTCCTCTTGGGAGCTCTCTGAGTGTGATCAGATGCCCTGGGTGTGCGAGTCCGGTCGTGGAACAAACACATCTGGTCAAGGTGGCATAGCGTCCAAGTGAGGAAGTCGTTGTGCAACAGTGGCTAGTTTCAAAAGTATGGACATGTGGTAGTCTAGGAGTGACTGGACGCTACGACTAGATGCGTCTGGTCACCCCGTGCCATGCGCTCAATCTGTTCTTATGGGCAAATTTGTGGGTGATGGCTCTTTAGCCCTTAAGGCTATAAGTAGTTGCCTTGGCTGGCTACTGAGCACCCTTAGGCATGTGTGGCTTTGTGTGGGAGTTTTAGGAGACCCTCTAACTCGTATATGCTTGTAGTGATTACATTCAATTGCGAGTGAGTGGTCACTAGTGCGTTGCACTGAGAGATTACAAGGTGTGGCACTAGGTGATCGAGTTGCAAGCTAGTGGTGCTTACTACTCTTAGAGGTTGCCACCTCCTAGATGGCCTAGAGGCTTGTGGGCTCCATAATATTATAGCACGCTTGGATATTGAGTGGTGCTTCATTTTCATGGATATTGTGAGGGGGATTATGCTCATCTTGCGGGGATCGTGAAGAGCAACTCTAGTAAAAGCATGTCATTAAGTTACCCTCACTTGCAGTGGTTGTTTGCGGCAACCATGGAGGGTTAGGTATTGGAAGCCTACTAGCATGTGCAACACAAAGTGTGTGGTCAACACAACAGGAACTAGCTTGGTGGCAACAAGTGAACCTCGATAAAAAATTGACATGTTAATTTGTCTACTCTTCTCATCGATTTGCACTCACTAGCTTGGACTCTCTTGTTCTTTACTTGTGCTAGTGAGTAGTGGTTGCTCTTGTGCAGCTAGTTAGCTTGTGTAGCTTGCTAGTTGCTCTCTTAGCTTCTATATCTTAGAGGTAGCTCTTGAGTGGCTAATTGGCTTGTGTAGCCGTGTTGGTCATATTGCTTAGTTTGTGTAGCTAAGCAAAGCTCTCTAGTTTGGCTAGTGTATCCTGACTAATGAGAACTACTAGATTGTTTTGGCTTTATGCTGTGTAGGTGCTCCCCGATTGCTTGAGTACTCGTTGCTTAGTTTTATGTGACCTTGCAAACTAGAATTAGATAGGAGAGCACTACCTAGCCGAGCACCTTAGTGACTCAATTAGGATCTCTTTTTAAGGTGATTGGGAAGTTTAGATAGAGGGCGTAAGTCTTGCCTAGACTAATAGTTTAAATTCCTTATTTGTTTTGGTTAGTTGGTGCTATTAAGTTTTAGAAAGGACTATTCACCCCCTCTAGTCTATCATCTCAACCCTACATCAAGTTAGGGCATGCTAGATCAGTGGCATTGATGATTCTAGGTTAGTCTTTTTAGTGGTGGAGATATTATTGGCTTTATTTTTTTCTTAGGTTTCGTCTCACATGTAGCTTGCCTCGGTGTCAATAGATTCCTATGTGCATTCTATAGGTAAAAACTAAGAGCTTCTTACATGTGTTGATTCATTGTAGAAATTTCCATCCTTGTTAGACCAAAATCTAAAGGAGCAGCCTAGTGAACTAGTTTCATCTCTAAAAGGGCCAAGAGCCTACACATAGCAAGTAGTGCTCACACTTCAGAATTTGAGGTGTGGTGCTTCAAGCAATGATGGAAGGAATTCATCATGGATCACGACCTCAAGCAAAGTTACTTCTTGGTTTTCACATATGATGGACTCCTTAGTTCTTCATGGTAGTGTTCTCTTCATCAGGCATTATCGACCCAATAGCTATGGATGCAAAGCCTATGAATGTCATTGTAGTTAAGTCTAAAGAGGATGAAGGTGTCCAAGGAGACATGGATGCAAGTGGTGGCACCTCTGAGGTAACACTTCTCCTAACAGAAGAGGGCAATGAAGTAAGAGGAAATAGAACAAGAGCAATGAGTGGTGGTGCCTCTGAGACATCACCTCTCCACATAGAAGAGGGGCATGCACTAAAAGAAAGACACCAAGAGCAATGGGTGATATCTCACCTAATGCCAATGCACTTAAGAGGCACTCTACTATTGCAAAGAAAGCTAACAAAAGGAGGCCTCAAGTTGGGACTTCAAAGGATGTCTCAAGCTTACTATGGTTACTACAATTATTTTTGATATGTCTTTTGAGCTAAATCAAATAGAAATGACAAATATCTAATCATTTTAGTGAAATGTTGTGACATCTCAATCCCACAAACATCCTTAAGTGTGGCATAATAGACATAAACAATCTCAACACCTCTATGAGTCTAGAATTATGTGGGCCACAAGATGTGTGTAGTCCATAGTCAATCTATCATGTTCACATGCATGAGTGTGGAATCCACAATAGCAACTTCCACTTTCATGTTTCCCTTCACTGATATTTTTTATTCGTAACAAATCCATGCTAGAAGAGGCCTTTGTATGTACTATCATTGGAAGGTGTCACCCTTGACACCATCGAGAATGAGGTGGCAATGAGGGTTTGGACCCTACAATAGATGGCATCAACACAAGAGAGAAGGTAGGTTTATTAATATTATTTTTCAATGAAAAATGTTTAGGTTGACATTGTTTCTAATGGAAACAAAGTTTAGTTTAAAACATTTTTGTAAAATAAGGCTTTCAACTTTTTATTGCAAAATTCCTATTAGTTTTGAATTCAAAATTTTTTCTTCCAATTCTTTTTTAACTTGCTATAGATATGAGGAGGGGTCGAACAAGATATGACAACAAGATTTTGTGGGAGCAAACGAAGTTTGATATATTTGACGTAAAAGAAATTCAACACTTAGTTTTACATGACATTTAAACTTGATAGCAAAGAGAAAAGAGAGGGAACACACTTAAATACGCTCACCATTTTGAGAGGAGTCCAATCCTCTATGTCATTGCAGTTAATGATTAGTCATGACGATTGTAAATAGAAAATTCTTTTTTGTAGAAAAGACAAATCTACCTAAAGACATCTCTAGTTAACGATATGTATTTATGGAGACCGGATGGTTTAGGTAGTTTCTCCTCCAAATCTGCTCGTTGTGCTTTCTTCAATGGAGCATCCCATTTGAACATTGGCATTGACTATGAAAATCCTAGGCTTCATCAAACCATGAATGGATGGTTTTCTGGATTTGGGCCTCAAACCCCGATTGGAGTTCTGGTGGGAACAGGAGGAGGAACGTGGTGTCTATAACACCCATGTCTAATCTACTTGTATTGCCTTGCTCCACATGTGGAATGGGCCTGCTACATGTAGTACCTCTCTTGCACTTTCATCCTCGCTTCATGTATTATGGTTAACCTGGAGGTGCTATGTTTGGAATGGTGATGATTATTAGCTAGCCCTCACCCTCCTAGACTTCCAAGGTGGCACAAAAACCACCAACCGCAACCACACATGTGCCACTTAGGCCACATGGGCAAAAATCAGAACTACTACAGGCTACTCATGGGCTAGGATGTTACATTTACCCCCTTAAGGGCTAACGTCCTTGATAGCTAACCACAATACATGGCATACATCTAAGACCACCCCTTGTTACACCCACCACAGGCAAGTGTACAAAGGGTGATGCTCAGATACCATCTGTAACACCCTGTGTCAAAAATTTGCTTATATAGGCCTACTTTGCATGTGGAATGGGCCTTCCTTGCTTTGTGTAAAAGGGTTAACCTAGAGGTGCTACATTTATAATGACAATGATTATAAACTGGCCTTCACCCTCCACACTTCAGAGTTGTTACTACACCCACTAACCATAACCTCATATGTGCCACGTGGGCCAACTTCACTACTACAAGCTATTAAGGGGCTCAAGTTTTATAGTCTCATCGCAAACCATGTGTCGAGGTGAAGCAAAGTCATGAAGAGTCTATGTCTATCGAATGCTTAGATCTTAAGTTGGACCATTTTGCCTTAGGATTATGTGGTTTGGCAAAAATATCTAAGGAAAATTTAGGGATTGGGTAATAGTTCTATAAAGAAGGGTGGCTATTCCTAACCAACCTATCTCTCTAGTTATCATTTCCTTGCTTAGGTTTTCTATGTCTTGTCCTAGTCTTTCGGCTATTGAGATTAGCAATGAGAGAATGAGACTTCTGATGTGTTAATCATTCCTCTATAAGAACCAGGTCTTTTTGGGTGAATAAATAAAGCAATCATTCATGGTAGATCTCAGAGTTTGACTTATGCCTTTGAATCATTTTGATTTTTCCTATGGGACCTATTATGGTGGATTTATATGTGCTCTAACACATGAGCACAATATCTACAAGCTGATATGATCAGACTCCTCATGAGCACAACATTGGGGTATGTTGAGGAAAGTTTGGAAATCCCTAGTCTGGTCTAAAATTTCTTGACCTATGTAGTTCCCTTGGTACTTTGGCTTTGATCTTCTAGCAATATCTTCCTGACATCTTCTACCTCCTAGCAAAATTTCATCTCATATGTAGTTTGTTTGAGGTGATTTTGCCTTTTGGGAAGAAAATTCTGGGTGCTAAATTTTTTGTAAAAGTAAGCTAGACTAAGTTTGGCTAGGCTAGGACATGTTCACCTTCGCTAGGCTGAATTTTACTATAGCAACCCGGTTAGGCTAACTTTGCATCCCATTCAGGACAACTTTGGCTATGGTAGTGCCAGTTTTTGCGTCTCGTCGTTCTGGTTGTCCGTTTCAAGTGCCATTTGTTCCATGGGTTTCCAGTAGTGCCTAGAAGTATAAATGACATCTTGGCACATACTTTAGTGTCATTCGTGGTGTGTCACTCCAATCACAATAATCATAACATGTGCAGCGTAAGGGGCCATAATCCTCAAATTAGGCCTCAATACAATCTAATTGCCTTTAAGTCTAGCAGCTGACACACAAGAAAAGAGGAAAACTTTCAATATAGATAGTTGGTGCTTGGATGTTACAAGTGTAAATACAAAAAATAATGAAATTGTTAGTTGGTGCTTAGAAGTTACAGTCTAATAGAAAATAAAATAAAATTGCTAGCTGGTGGTTGGACATACACATTTATCTCTCAGAAAGCTATCACATTATTCAAATGCATGCATGGGTCCACAATAGTAAGAAATGTGGAGTCCACTGCACAAGAGCAACTCCCTATTTTGCTATTTCTGATTGAGTAATTGTTGTGCATGCTAGAAGAAGATGAGATCTAGTCAGATCATCTCCACTTGGCGACACCTTCATCTGTCACTTTCATCTCTATCATCATAGGTGCCATTTTTGATACCTTCGAAGAAGGAGGACGTGTGAGGTGCTAGGAACACTAGAAGACGATGTTCCATGATGTTGTGTCTACAACACAAGCCTAAAAGCGGGCGGGAATCAAGCCTTGTGGTTGGGGCTCCTTAGTAGCACCTGAAGGGTCGAGATGGCGGACTAGAGGGGGGTGAATAGTCCTTTCTAAAAACTAATCGCAGTGGATGACTAAATTAAATACGGAATTAAAACTATCGGTCTAATCAAGACTTCACCCCTCTATCTAAGTTCAAGCATCTTACACAAGATTCCTAGGTTGAGCAACTAAGGTGCAAGGCTAGGTAGTGCTCGTCTATCCAATACTAGGTTGCAAGGTCACAGCAACCTAAGCAACTAGTACTCAATCAAACTGGGGAGCACCTACACATACTAGTGAGCAGAGCGGACAAAGCCTAAGTACACTAGTAGTTCTCACTAGCACGGCTACACAAGCCTAACTAGTGAGCTCACTCACTTAGCTACACAAACTAAGCAAAGTGACTAGCAAGGCTACACAAGTCAACTAGCCACGCAATCGCTACTTCTAAGCTACACAAGCTAAGAAGGTAACTAGCAAGCTACACAACCAAACTAGCTACACAAGAGCTACACTACTCACTAGCACAAGTAATGAATCAAGTAAAGACAAGCTAGTGAATCCAAACCGACGAGAAGAGTAGGCAAGATGACACGTCGATTTTTCACCGAGGTTCACTTGGTTGTCACCAAGCTAGTTCCCGTTGTGTCGAGAACACACTTCGTGTTGCGCGAGCTAATAGGCTTCCAATGCCTAGCCCTCCACGGGTGCCGCAAGCAACTACCCAAGTGAGGGTAACTCAATGACACGCTTTTACTAGAGTTGCTCTTCGCGATCCCCGCGGGGTGAGCACAATCCCCCTCACAATGTCACTCCACGTGACTAGCAATCGGAGCACCACTCAATCTCCGAGCGTGCTGCAACGATGCCCACAAGCCTCCAAGCCGTCTAGGAGGTGGCAACCTCCAAGAGTAATAAGCACCACCGGCTTGCAACTCTCTCACCTAGTGCCACACCTTGCAATCTCTCAATGCAATGCACTAACGATCACTAACTCACTCTTAGATGCAATCACTACAAGCTCTAGTGAGTTAGAGGGCTCTCAAGCACCACCAAGCAAGGACACAAAGTCCCCAATGTGCTCAGCTACAAGCCAAAGCCGGCCAAGACAACTACTTATAGCCCCAAGGGCTAAAAGAGCCGTTGCCACGAAACCCGTCGGCCAGAGCGACCGGGGCCTTCACCAAGTGACGGCCGGACGCGTCCGGCCGCAGCGTCTGGTCGCTCCCGCGGCGCCACGTGTCCTCGCTTTTCAAACTAGCCGTTGGCGCGCAACGGTCTCCTCGCGCGCGCGTGCCACGCCACCTTGACCGGACGCGTCCTATCCACCGACCGGGCCTTGCGCGGCGCCCAGCGTCCGGTCACAACTTCGAAGAGCTCCCGAGAGCCAAAATCCCGACCGGGCGCGTCCGATCAGCCTTGGCCGGACTCCTCCGGCGTCCGGTCAGCTTTAGCTCACCGCGCCAAGCCATTTGCTTTCGCCGACCGGGCCGCGGCACCAGAGCGTCCGGTCCCACGGTGTCCATCACCACCGAAAACGCCGGACGCAAGACTCTTGACCGGACGCGTCCCCGTAACATCCCATGTTTTGAACACCAAAAATCCGAACTTTTTAAAACTTTTGTCTGATTGTGTGATGCATAGTAGAATCTGCCAATGCTTCTGCCAAATATTCTTTTCTCCTATCCTTCCATCTGAAATAACTTTTTATAAAATTTATATAAAACAGGATTAGTACAATATGACCAACTCAAGTTTTAAAAGAAATTAAAAACAATTCTTTTTGTAAAGAAAAATAAGAATGAGGTTGAATTTGAGCTACCACTCAAATTCAATTTAAACTAATTTTGTCATTTCCCCTAAAATGTACCAAATATAAAAGTTTCTCTCTCCCTCCACACAACAGAAGTTTTCTAATAATTTGTGCACCACAATTAACATAGATGCATGTGTGATTTGGATTTTCTTTGGCTTGTGCTTGGAGGTTATCCTTTGTCTAAATTCATAGAGCAAGATTAGGAAAATCCTTTTTCCTTCTTACCAATACGGCATGCACTCCTTCCCTAAACCCATCTGCTTATCTTGACCATGCACGAAACACAGCAGAAGCAGCGACCACACTGAGCTGCATGCTCCTGTACCTCATTAATTAATTAATTAATTAATTAATTACGTGGTACTTGTAATTGGACAGGCCAGTGCATGCTAGCTCCTGTGCTAGCATCTCAGTATGTGATGCATGTAGAGGCTAGTGTCAAGTAGTAGCACATGTCCAGCCTATCACCATGCACTTGTATGCACCGTAGTGCACGCTCTTGTGCTTGATCATCAAGAGCGTGAACACGAACAAGCAAGCATGCCAACCAGCGGCGCAGCCCAGTCCCTTCCGGCTTCTCCCGTTCCGTTGCCCAGTCCAGCAACAGGCCCAGCCGCTCCATGCCTCTCGCTAGCGCAGCGCGCACGGAATCGCCGCCGCCGCTCATGCATGCACCTGTGCATGGGACCCGCAGCCAGCTCACCTCTCCGCTTCGCGTTTTCTGCACGCGAGTGAGGACGCCTCTCCGTCCCGGCGGGACCCGCACGTCAGCCGCAAGGAGGTAAGCTGAGCCGAGCGCCGTTTTTCCGCCGTCAAGGCGTCGCCGTTTGCTTCTTCCTCCGTACGAGCTCGCCCCGCTGTTCTCCGTTCGACGCCGGCGCGGAGCACACGTCCACCTGCCCCGTACCACGGATGGGCGCCGCGTGTCCCGTGGCGTGGACGCCGGAGATCGCCGCCGCCCATCCCATCGTCTGCCCTCACGGAGCCCTAGCTACTCCAGCTATAAAAGCCCAAGCCCGTCTCTTGCTCGCCAACTCCCTCCTCCAGCCGCCACTAGCTGCCTCCCCCTCTGCTGTGTGCCGCGCAGCCTCACCGCGGCGTTCGCGGTGGTGCCTCGGCGCCGCCGCCGCGGAGCCCAGGATCTGCTCGCACGCCGCGACCATGTCTTCGAGCCCCGTGCGCCGTCCGCCCTGGCCACGCCACACCGTCAGCCACGCCGCCGAAGCCCACGCCGTCGCACCCCGTCGTCGAAGCCGGAGACCACCGCGGCGCCTTGCTGTTTCCCATTGGCGATTGCCGTCTCACAGCGCTTCGCCTCCTCCACACCGCGCCGAAGCCAAGGCCCTTCGTGGCCTCGTCCCCCGGCGTGACGCATGCGCCGCCCTCTTTTGCGTCGCGACAACCAGCAAGCCGCCGGTGAGCAACCTTCCCTTGCCAAAGCCTTCGCCTTTCTCCTCCTCTGCCATGTGCTTTTGCCTAAGACCGGCCGGTGTGCCATGTGCTGTCCAGCTCGCCCTTGCAGGGACTTTCTTCCCTGATGTAGCAGCCGAGAGCACGGCACCCACCTCGCCAGCGGCCACGGCCGCGACCTCGACACGGCCTCATCGAGCTGCGTCTCAACGGCCTGCATCGAGGACGGGGCCACGGCGATCAACCTGCACAGCGCGGCCACAACGGCTGGCCCTCTTCCGGCACTGTGCGAACATGCGCTGCAAGCACAACGGTGAGCCCCCTTTCCAAGCCCAAGTCCGCATATTTCCTCCATGTGTCCATCCATGTTGAGAATCGACCTTCGTGCCGTCCTGATCCTCGCCGGGGCTCCTCATCCTTCCTCTGTCCCCGACACTACAGCAGGAGCTCGGCCACCGGACGCGCCTGCCGCTCGCCGCGCCGTCAGGGTCCCGCGGAGCTGCAAGCCGGCGACGCTCCTAACCTGCGCACCGACGACGTCGTAGACACGCTCGTGAACATCGCGGCGCCCACGTTCCGTCGACCGTCCGCGTTCGGCTCCGGCGAACCCACCGGTGAGTACCAAAAGACGCGGCCTTTATCCATCCTCGCCGTCACCTATGCCTGCCCGGCCTTCGAGCCGCTTATATCTTCCCTGATCACCAGTTACACCACCCGTGAGGCCGCCGTTGGTGGTCGACATCACGGACACCGGAGCACGCGGCCGCTCACGCACGCCGCACGCTCGCCCACACCTTGCCGCAGCTCGGCACCCACGCTTGCATGGCCTAGCCGTGAGCACCCTCGAGGCCACAACTTGGGTGCCATCACGGCACGACACCACCTGCGCACGCACGGTGTAGCGCTCGCGCTTGCCGGCACCACGACGTCCCCGTCACAGCCTTGCCAAGCCAAACGACGCTGCTGAACGCCGACCGCCACTGCCCTCCAAGCTGCAACCTTCCAAGCCCTGTGGTGAGCCTCCCAACACAAAGCCCCCGCCTATGTGCTTGTCCATGCCTCCCCAGCCATCGCGTCGTGTCGTTCTCCCCTGCCAAGTGCCGAAGCCCGTCGGCGGTGCTCCAGCCGCCGGCGCATAGGGAGAGGACTCGCGAACGCCGTGACGCACGGGCACCATGCCACAGCCCCCTGCTCCACCCATGCGTGGTCGCCACGGCCATCGCGTAGCGCACGGACATGCCCAGGCACAAGCTTAGTAGCTTGACCAAGCCACGACATCTGCCAAGCGAATCCTTACATGGCTACCGCCGTCGCGATCTTGCACACAGTGCCGCACGGCTACACGTCCACGCGCCACCAGTAACCCAAGCCAAACCACACATGCGCGGCATTGGCCTAGCCACCCACCAGTATGAACTCACGCTCTTGGGCGCCTTTGCGCGAACCTAGCACGCGCATGTGCCAAACTCCGGGACCGTGGCTACCAGTGCACCACCCTGCCAGCGTCGACCTTCCTCAGCCGCCGGTGAGCACCCCCAAGCCCTGCCCTGTTCTTGTGTTGCCTTGCCCGTTTGTCAGCCTTCGTGCAGCCCTTATTCCTGCCTGGTCGCACGCAGACGCGGGCACCGCGAGCCCGCGTCGCATGGACCAATCCAAGCCACAGCCTTGCCGACCACATCGCCGTTCGTAGCTCCTGGCAGTCGCCTCAGCATGCCTCTGCACGAGCCCCGGCACATCGCCACGGTCGCCGCGCGGCTAGAGCGCTGCCTGCACACACCTTGGACGCAGTGCCGCACGCGGCCAAGTTTCGGCACGTCGCCACACAAGCCGCGGCACACCACCGTCGTTGCCTTGCCAAATCTCCAAGACACCGCCGTTGATCCCTCGCCATCATGTTCGCTGTGCTCTACACGAACGCATGGGCACGGCCACGAGTACAGGCACACACCCACATGACACAGTCGTGGCTTGGACCTGGCATGCTCGCTGGCACAAGTACATGTGCACACACGCATGACAGTGGCATAGCATCTACCTTGCCGCCGTCGCGAGCACAGACAGAGTGGCCGGCGACCCACTTCTGCTGTCGCCGCGACCCTGCCTTGCCACGGCCTGGCCCTCTCCCGCGGCCAAGGCGAAGCCTATCATGGTCGCTCGGCCGGATTTCAGCACGCCGATTAGAAGCTAGGACCCCCTCTTTTCCTCGTAACTAAAGGAGCCGTCATGCTCACGCTCACCATGGCAAGAGAACCGCTGCCAAAACCTTGCCGGCTTCCCGTCAAGCATCTAGCAGACACTCTGCCTCCCTCTGCCTTTGGGGCGTGAAGTCCAATCACTGGCCCAGTTCGGCTCTCCCTCTCCATCCTGCCGTTGGGCTGCCATCAGTGCAAGAACAAGCCCAACCCGATCCCTACTATCCCTCTTTTTCTTTCTTTTCCCTTTTATCTGCTTTCCCAGAAATCATCCTAAACTCCGAAATTCTTATAAAACTCATCTTAGCTCTAAAAATTATGAAACTTGTTTCATAATTTTTCTAGAATCCTCTCTGCCTCCCAGTGCCATTGGTTTGCTTATTTCAGTAAGTTTTTAATGCAGTTTTATTTGGTTCTTATTGCTAGTCGTGTCCGGCTTTTATTTTTGCGTAGCGACGAGTCGAGCTCGGATGGACCTATGGACGCACCCGAAGGCGATGGACCCTGGTGGTGGGCGACCTCGACATCCAAAGACGCGTACCACTACTTCCTCGACATCGCAGGTGTCATGGCAGCACCTTTACTTAGAGAATCCTATTAGACATTGCAAATTAGAAATGCTAGTGCTTTACTTTTGTTCCTTTGCTAGTATATGTGATGCATGCTATTGCCTGAGCCTTGATTGCCTTGATTGAAACCTCTTCACCCTGATAACCCAGCTTGACGCTTGCCACTTACATATATGCCTGTCTGCTTGCTTGCATTTACTTCCATTATGATTACATATATACCTTGTTATGTGATGTGTGATGGATTGTTGGTGATTGTGGTTGGTGATTGGGGCAAGCCGTGAGGCTTCCCCGTAAGATAGATGGCATGTGAGCGCGACGGGAGCGTTGAATCCCGTGTGGGTGGTGGTGATATGAGGAGTTCTGGAGATATTTCTTGTCTTGACCCCCTGTTTCTTGGAGATACCGGCCAGAGTGAGAGGTGGTCTTACCTGGAGGGGTGCCCTGGGGGCATGGAGTGCCCCAGATCTGGTTTATGTGATATTGGTTTTGTGTATTTGGAACAGGCGTGGTGGAGGTGGCTACCTGAGAGAGGTGAGCCACGTGCGATTGGTGGAAGGTGCTTGCTCTGGCCAATTAAGGACTGTCGTGGGTTGCATGCCTGGGACATGGGACTATGTCAAACGTGCACACCACAGGCCCTGAATGGGCGGGGCCCGTTCTGTTGGGCTAGTGCGGACTAAGCCAGTTCTGTTGGAGCAGAGGTGCACGGGGTTTTGCCCCAGGAGCACGGTGAGAAGGATGCCGATGGATGTTCCGGCTACCCTAATCACGATCCCAAGGGTATGCGTTGCGCCGTGTGCTACTCCACCATGGAGGCAGTCTGGTAAGGAAAGTGCTAGTTCTTGAGCGGTGTTCGCTTAGACGCGTGTACAGCGTCGATGATGGTGATCCTGTCGGGTCCAGGTGTACACACTCTGCAGAGTTAAAACTATACGTATAGCCGCGATCTCGGTCATGATCACCCCTGTGAACTGTTTCATCCCGCTAGTCTTCTCTTGTACTTTACTTCTCTCCCCCGAAGCTAGGTTTGGCTTGATGCCGTTGAGACGAGGGGCGCGCGGAGGCTGCCTCGTCGCTTAGACTGAGAGTGTGAGGGTGATGTGAGGGATGTTGTGTGATGAGAGGTGAGATGTGATGACGAGTGGATGTGAGAAAGAGAGTGTGGATTGGGATTATTGTAGGCTTATGTATACTACTATACTTTTAATGCTTTCCGCATACGCTAGGATGCAAACTACAGCCAAACTATTAGGATCACCAGATCCCTTTTATTTTCTATTTTCCACCAAAGCTCATTCAGTGCTGACCATGGCCTGCACATATCTGGTGGTGTGCAGATTTCCTGACTTGCAGTGGTGTTGAATTAGTAGTTGGTTTGCGATCTACTCTCAAGGATGCCTGTGGATTGGAAGATCTTCAAGCTTCACTGCTACGAGTAGTTTATCGGTG